>VUQG01002705.1:0-15229 GCA_015106755.1 Etia nguti
TGGTTGCAGGGAAGCCGGGAAGGAGGTGCATGGGTCCCTGTGTGTGTCAGTAATCTTGTGTGTGTGTGTGTGTGTGTGTGTGTGCGCGTGTGTTACCGGTATCTTAAATGTAACTCCTCAGGAAGTAGTCTTGGAAGTAGCCTTTGAGCGCCGTGTGAGTGTTTGCAGGTATATATGTGGATGTGTTTACTGGTTGCTGGGAGTGTGTCTGTGTGTTATTTTCCTCCATACATCCTCTCGATATCTTCCTGGTAGTGTGTCTTTAGCTCTTTGCGTTTTAGTTTGAACGCGTCGGTGACCAAGCCCGTCTCTGGGGTCCAGGGCTCAGCGCTCAGCCGGATTTTCTTGGGAATCTCAAATCGCTCCAATTTTGCTGGATGTGAGAGAGCACAATCACAAGTCAGCCTGACAGATAAAGTGCCATCTTAGTGCAAAGTCTGACACAGGGGACGGGATGCTATCTCACCAAATCTGAACAAACTATTCAGATGTCTCACTTGAGTTTTGTTAATGACACTGTACTCGGGAGATAAGACTTTTTCCCTCTACCTGTGATAGCAGCCTCAGTGATAATGCGGAGGACCTCCTTCTCCATCTGGGAATTGTTGCAGATTTCTTCCCACGAGCCCTTTATTTGCATCTGCTCAGCCAGGGCCATTAGCTGCTTGTGGTTAGGCACCACAAAGCTGATCACATATGACTGGTCACTAAACAACAACAACAACAAAAAAGATTAGATTACAGATTAGGCAGCAACAATAAAATAAACAGATCCAGAAAGTCTGCAGGGCTTTACCTGTTGGCATAGGCACAAATATTGTCTATGAATGGGCAGTTCTTCAGAACAGCCTCCACTTTTCCTAGAGAGACATATTCGCCCGCCTGTAGTTTCACCAGATCTTTCTTACGGTCTGTGAGAAAAGAAGAATTATTAGAATCCTGACTGATGTTCCCAATTGTATCACATGCAATCTAACTCATTTTTGCATTTCTTACCGATAATCTTGAGGCATCCGTCGGGGTGGAATTCTCCAATGTCTCCAGTGCAGAACCATCTCTGGCCGTTCTTGTCCACAAAGAAGTCGTCCTGGTTCTTGCCTTTGCTTTTGTAGTAACCCATTGTTACGTTGGGCCCACCAATCAAAATTTCCCCTCTTGGGTTGGGCTTGTCTGTGCTGTAGTAACCACCTAAAAGAACCGGATTTGCTGATTATTAAGAATTTTATTTTTTATTTTTTAAATGAACTAAGGACTGATTTTCTGGCTTGGTACTCACCCTCTTCCCAGTCCTTCAGTGTGATCTCTGAACAAACCAGTGGAGCACCAACCCGCCCTGTGCTGTAGTCCCAAACTGAAAATGCCAATAATGACTTATATTAGCTTTGCTTGTCATTTCCAAGTTCTTCTTATAATTGGTCCTCTTAATTTCCCAAAGGGCAGCAAAAACACATCTACTCTTTCACATTTGCTTACATTCACTGATAGTGCCAGCTCCACAAGTCTCCGTCAGACCATAGCCTTGCCCCACAGGGCAGCACATACAGATGTTCATGAATCTCTGTGTAGCAGCCGAGAGGGGAGCTCCACCAGATAGCAGCACCCGCGTTTTCCCTCCCAAGAGCGCACGCACACGTTTGAACACCAGACTGAGGAAAAAGACAAGAAAACAGAGCAGGGTGATGATGACGGCTGCGAGTGGAGGAGACTCAGACAGCAACTCCAGAAACTACTAAAAGAGCTTTGAAAAGTTAGCCATAAAGCACTATAGCATCCAGATACTGATTCGTACTAAAAAAATGTTCTGTGCAAGCACAATACAAGAGTCAATACTAGCCAAATACTCACACAGGATAGAGAGAAATTGCTCTCTTTCGCTATGATTAGCCAAGAAGGAACAGACGTAAATGTTTGCTTGTGTATAACTCAGAAAGCAAGCATCAACTTTCTGTCATTAATACAGAATGTCTGAACAGCAGGTGGGCGGGGCTTCTTTGCTCACAACCTAAACTGTGTGTCTGATATCACCACCACTGCATATACCCTCTCACTGACATCGTACAGATCCAAACAGAAAAGCATCAAGGGTCCTGTTTCAGGTTCACGTCATGTGCATGGGTATTACCGGTCACAGAGAGGTGTGCTGTAGCCCTTGGAGATCTGTTCCATCTTGTAGTTGTAAGCCAGCACAAAGAGCGTCCTCTGGAATTTGCTCATCTCCTCCACTTTGGTCATTACGTTTTTGTAAATCCGATCCATGATCTCCTGCACACCAAGCAGATGAACGCTCAGTAAACATTTTTGGCATTTTAAAATCCCCCAGTACTTTTATCTGCTGTGACTGTGTTAGGTGTACTGTGATAAATGAAGACTTACTGGTACAGCAGCCATGAGAGTGGGTTTAAGCACACTGGTATCACCTTTACTGCCCTTCTTGATCTTGGTGGACTGTGAAATGAAACAAAACAACAGGCAGCCTCTTTAAATCTTTAATAGATTATGAATTTGCAATGTACTGTTAGAGAGACAAGAAACGCTGATCAAAAGATGCTGCTGCCCGTTTCCCCACTGACCTGGTCGGCCAGAGTCTGAGGGGAGGAGTAGCCGATGCGACACCCGTGAGAGATGGACACCAGTTCCGCGCTGAGCTCCAAAACGTGGGCTAACGGCAGGTAGCCGATATAGGTGTCTGTCTCACTGCAGGTACACAGATGATCTCATTAATTATCTATAGATACTGACATAAAATTGTGATATAAACAACCAAACTGTCTCTCTGTGAGTGACAATCAACACACACGCTGGCAGAGAATGAAGTGACAGTGGAAACTCGGTGCACCAGAATGTGGCAAAAATCAGCGAGAAAATGTCAGAGAACAGCGAGGAATCTGATATCGACATACTTGAGGTTAGGGATTCGCTCCGCCATGCCTGTGATGCCAGCAATGAGGTTGCCATGGGAGATCATGACACCCTTGGGGATGCCTGTGGAGCCGCTGGTGTACATGATAACTGCGATGTCTGAGGTCTCTGGCTTTCTGCGGTCTACTGCAACTATGGGGGACAGAGAGAAGAGCGGTAATGGCTACTGGGGAAATGGACCGTAAATATAATATTTACAGAAATGAAACAGTAGCAGCAACAACTGCATGGTGTGAACAGGTTTGAATATTTTTTTGTAGGGCTGCAGCTAAAAACTGTTTTCAGTATAATAATCTTGATTTTTTTTTCTGTTCATTGTTTAGTAAAACAAACAAACTTATTTTACTGTTCACAGATTTAAAAACAATATTTATTATAGAAATATATTAAAAAAGTTCTGGCATATTCTTGCCAAGTGATGATTAAGGACTGTTTTATCTTTAAGGTTTAAAAAGGAAAAATAAAAACACTTTTAATTGCATATAAATTTACAGTGCTTTGATCATGCCTCTTTCAATTCATATTAATGGGTTTAATTATTGAGAAATTGAATTGTTCCTCGTTACGAGCCTGGTCTTCAAATGTGTGAAGACAGAGAAATTTGACTACAAATTTCAGATGACTGATGTGTATAAAAAACTGAAAATAATAATAATTTCATACATCTACTGCACGTGACAAAAATGCAATTTTCAGACGTTTCAGTTAAACCAAACACAGCCGAGGTGTTTCTAGAGCAAAATTTCCTTTCATTTTCCTAAAAAGTTGCCCGCGATGGCATTGGGTGTTTCGTAAGTGGTGATTTGACCTCCTGCCGTCACGCAGAGCACATCACTCTAATTACACATTAGGGTGCTGGCTTTGTATTAAGCCTCCATCAGAGCACTTCCACTTTCCAGACCAAATTAGAAACCTTTTCAATCATCCTGCTCAAACACTCACTATTGTCAGGCCTGGATCCCATCTCCTTCACAGCGTCCATGTTGTAGACCATGATGCCTTTAGGAATGTCTGGCCAGCTTGTGGGTTTATTGTCCACTACGATGATATACTGCAGCCTGGGCACGTCACACAGAATGGCCTGTGACACAGACGTAGATGCAGGTGGGAGGGAAGAGGAAAAGGTTATTAAGCTGCACTTGTTATCAAACTCTAATGTCGCACACAATAAACCAGCAGCTGCTGGTTGACTTTGTTAACAGCGTACACGGGATAAGCGTCAGATGATAAGAAGTGTCAGAAGGTAAGCAGTTACCTTGAGACGGCTCTGCAGCAGGTCTTTGCTTGTGATGATGTGCGTGACCTCGGTCTCATTCAGCCCATGTGCAATGGCCACAGGTCCGAGAGTGGCGTACAAGGTCACAACTGTCAAATTCAATTACATCCATTTTAGTTAGACAGTCAAAACGAGATATACTGGTATCAGCTTATATGCTGCCTGATTGGTAAACCTTTTCTATACGTCCATTTTTTAACTGTTTCTCCGGTTCAGGGTTGTTACGGGGCTGGAGCCTATCCTAGCTCTCAATAGGCGAGAGGCGGGCAATTTAGAATCACAACATTAACCAACAAGGACCCCTTCGGACCGTGGGAAGTACCTGGAGAGAACCTGCGCAGTTATGGGAGAACATGGAAACTCCCAGAAAGGCCCCAGCTGTCTGGCAGGTTCAAACCAGGAACCCTCTTGTTGTGAGGAGACATTGCTAACCACTGTAACATGGTGCCATTAAAATAGGCTTGAGATAATTTTGAAATGATGCAAATACCTTTATTAAACAAACAGGCTCTGACTCTACTGCTACAATAGCTGCAGCACTGTCTGTGGGAAGTAGTGTCACAGCTGACTACGATACACAATCAAATGGTATCTTCATAGTAGGATGCTCACTACTCTGAAATATATTGCTGGAAAGTTTTTAAACAATGGCACAATGACTACCCTACTACCACCTTTTTAACACAACTCTTACCAACAATGATATCAAATATTTTTAGTCACTAAATATCTGTATTGGAATCAGTCCCTAAAAGTAAGAATCCTCTGAGCTTTACATAAAGACAATATAAACAAAAAAAGAGCAAAATAAAGGAAATGTATATTTTATTGAAAAGTGCCTTGGATGTCTTTCATATTATTATTATTATTATTATAAATACACATTTGTCCTTCTGCCACTCACGTGGGAAATTGTACATGAAGCAGGCTTGTGCTGAGACAATCCACTCCGCTCTGGTCTCACAGAAGATGGCAATGTTACAGTGAGGCTTCTGATTGAGAGCTGCCAAACCACTGCCAAAACACTTTGCTGCCTGGTAGGCTTCCTCATACGACAGCCAGTTATAGTTCCCGAGAATTACCTGCAAAGAACACGCAGAAAAACATGCAGTCTTCAGCATTTTTGTCCTCATACTTCACCAAACATTAAAAGAAAAACGATGGTGGTGCA
The DNA here is from genome assembly GCA_015106755.1 of Etia nguti. Lineage (NCBI taxonomy): Eukaryota > Metazoa > Chordata > Actinopteri > Cichliformes > Cichlidae > Etia > Etia nguti. Next base: position 5,367 of record VUQG01002705.1, read on the forward strand.
TATTTTCTACAGGGCTGGGAACTGTTTCAGTCAATTGGACGAATATGAAATGAATAAACAGAACCGTAATATCCACATTTGTAGGATCAGCTTGCTTTTTATTAGAAGGAATAATGAAATGGGTATCACTGAACCCACATGAGAGGCTGCAGATATTGCTCTTATATGCAATACTGAAAAAGCTGAATATGATAGTGTCTCCTGAACATTATTTACAGTCCACTAGTGCCATCTACAGGGCTTCTGTTGCTTTGCAGGTGTTAATTGGGCCTAGAGACACAGGAGCAGAAAATTTGCTGCACTTCCACCCACATTCATCACACTGTGCACAGCAGCTGACTGCACTCTTATAAACAAACTTCCCGTTATCTGACAGAGTCGCCTGGTGCTACATTTCTAAACTTAAATGAAATGAGGGGATCTTCCTCTTCACATGACTCCAACCTCAATTTTCACATGAACTAAATAAAACTAATTAAACAAATTACCAGGGTAGCAGGTTAATGTCTCACCTTTTTAAAGATCTTGCCGTTCGGCTGGCGCTCATCCTCCTCACTGAGCACCTCCCTGGTTCCCAGACAGTCTCTCTTAGGAAACTTTTTTGCAGCGTATTCAAACATTTTGTCCAAGGTGTCCACGCCAGGGTGGAGCCACGCAACTAGCTTCTTTTGGCTGTTGACTGCTCTGTAAGGCCCTGCTGGGTGCCCGCTAACCGAGCACGCCTTGATCCCGCGGGCTCGTTCCAAGCTGTTGCCTGCTCCGGAGAAGAAGTACCAGGGTATGAAGGTGATGACGGAATAGACCCAGACCACTGAACGGAAAACCTGCAGCAGCAGCGGGTTCATATCCTCCTTCAACTTCATCTCTGAAGATGAAGTAAGCGCTGGAAATGTATAAAACTTGGACCTGCCCTGAGAGTACCTTGACTTGCTGCTGAGGCTGAAGGTTGGAGGCTGTGATTTCTTTTGCTCTTTTTCTTTTGCTCTTTTTCTTTCTGCACAGGAAATCACCTAGACCTGCAAGACAGAGAGACACACACACACACACACACACAAACACCACATGAAACTTTAGGAGCATAGTGTGGGATACAGATGTATCAGCACATTTTGATAGCAAAGAACTGCTTCCTGGTAAAATAATCTTTGCTTGCATGAAAGCCATCTCTACCTATTCTTAGTATCACTTTCAGTCAGCACTATTCACCTCACCAGCAGGTCTTTTTAGAGAGGAAACATGGTGCTCGGTTATGATTTTGATTGTAAGATAGCTATTAATTAAAGATTTACTAACAGAGCTGATATGGACTTATAATTAACTCCTTAGCTTCAAGACAACTGACTGCCTCGTGTGTGAAACTGCTTCATTTCCCCATTTCATTTCTTTGTAATTAATTTTTATTTGGCACACTAAATTAGTATTGTGAGGGCAACACTTTGTGATCTGGAAACAATGCAGAAACAGCCGTCATTTCTTTCTTTTCATCTTATCATTTTTCAATATTTTGTAGAACACTATTAGATACACTTATGGAGATGATGGCTGCAGTCTTACATAAAAATATAGATAAACCAAGCCAAACAAGCTTTGGTACTGCTGGAAATGACAACAGTTAACCTCACAATCACTGAGTGCAAAATCAAGCAGTGGCTGCATTTAAGCCAGAGAACAATGCCTCTCTAATTTTCTTTAATTTATGACTACATCCAGTGTACTTAACCACTTGTTTCCAACTGGATCATAACATGCACTGTACTTTTGTACTTCTCCAAGTCGTTTGGCTATGCAACAAAAACCAACTGCTGAACGTCTCTTGGAGAGCTTGGCTATTTGTAGCATATACTTAAAGCCAAAGGGTAATTTGCAGAGTAGCCCTGCTGCCACACAGCCAGACCACATGAGAGTTGGTGACAGGCAGTGACTCATTCTGCAGCTTAATGCAGGGATGTTTGCAGACCTTCACATAACTCTAAAATGACTGAGAAGAATCTTATCGCTTAAGCATTTATTCAAGAGGTGGGCTGGCCATGTGCAAACAGAATCTACAAGACAAGAGGAAAAGGTCCTCAGGAAGCCCTTAATAACGTCACAGTTCCATTAAGGACAATAAAACATGGCCATTGCACCCTGAAGCTGAATCGGAAGACTTCTGTGCTGAGTCTGAGTAGAGTCTACTATGCAGACTGCGCAAGTGGCCCGAGCCATAGCCAGAGTCTGCAACTGTGAGGCTGTGATGAAGCGACGTGCAGTTACAATCCCAGGTAGCTGTACGTTAGATAACTGCATAGGTTTTAAGACTCAGAATCTCTTTAAACTGGGTGCAGTACTTGTGTTACTAGTGTTAAAATGGATATAAATAATATATACAAAATAAATAAAAGGAAATATAAATAGTTAAAGCTAAATAAAATGACACACATTCTGCAAATGTGTGCATCAGCCACAAAAGGGTTTGTGGTTACGAGGTACCTACGTCGCAGATTAAACACAGAAGCATAAATCTACTGCAACATGTAAAGGCCATGTTTTGATGACTGCTCTCCAAAAAACAAAACGCTTATAACAGTGTAAACATGGGGATGTTTGAGCACATGGCCCCAAGGCCTTCTGGATACTTCAGTGAAAACCACCAAAACCCAAGAAAACTACAGTTTTTAACTCAAGTACCACAGGCAATTCTGTCCATATCTCCTATTATACTCTGCATTTTATAGTCCTGGTAAAGCTGCCCCCTCCTTTCTACCTGTATATTTACTGGGGGGGAAAAAGACAATCCTAACTGCTACTTCAATCAGGTCCAAACTCAAATCGCTCCTGCTACAAACACGTCTCACCTGTTGTACAGCAACCCACATACCACAACCAACTGATAAAAGTCATCCGTTATGTGGGCAGAGCAAGTACACCGAGAAGTCCCTCCAGCTCCAACACGTAATACAGGTTCAGCCATTGTTGGATTTGAATGACACAGACACACCCTCTCCTGCTCACTAGTTCAACAATACAATGCATGAAAAAATATGTCTCAGAGAGAAAAACCCGCAATCTCTTAACACACAGCTGCAATGAATAACTTTTGGATCAAAAATTAGACCTTAATTGTTAATGCCGTGCTTGTTGTAATAACACAATTTAACAAACACAGTAACTTGCAGCCACTTTAATTATAAAGTATTTTTTTGTTTTAACACTAAATATGAGAGCAATAGTGGCAGTGTATGAATCCGCATCGGGACTATAGTATAAACTCAGCAACTCTAACTCTATGATTTAATCTGGTGACGAGTGTAGCGTTTAACCTGGTAATTATCATGTAACAGAGACTGCAGCAGTCAGATGGGAAGCATGACATACAGTGTGGTGTCGGTGCTTTGGTTTGGGTCCTTAACAGTATTCTGTATCAACATCGTTGAATAAAACCGGCATACATAAAATAACCGCCGCATAGGTTTTGATATTTTGAGCAACACTACCGCTGGATGACACACAGAAGGTCATATTTTTCTACTCCACGTTGTTTGCTGCCGATGCTGCGATGCTAGCGAAGTAGCATCCAGATTAGCGGCTCAAAGACACGCTAGCAGCTAGCATTTAGCTATAGCTAGCCGCTACTACTGCTGGTGCCGCCGCTGGTTTTAGTGAAGCCGGTTTTCCCGCTGGACATTAACTGAAATTAACTTAAAAAGCAGCATATAAGCGTCCCCCCGTATGGACGTCTGGGGAGAATTAAAAGCTACGTGCCACGTTGCTTGGCAAACCGGTCGCTGACAATAAGCCCATCTCTCATCAACATCTGCAGAGCGCTCACACCGCAACACATTCTCACCTCTTTCCTCTGCCGCTACGCTTTCAGTCTCTGGAGCACCGGATCAGCTAGATTAGCCTCTGTAACCACAGCTCTGAAGAGGATGAAGACATCGTCTGTTAACTCGGCGTGCGTGTCCCTAAATTACAACCGTTGGTGTGCTTTAAAAACCAATATAAAATTAAGTCAAATTCTAAATCAGAGCATCACCGGGCCACTGCTGCCAGCCCGGAAGATATAAAGTGACGTCACTGCGCTTCTCCGCCTGCGATTGGAGGACTGGAGGTGGCGCGTGCTTGGGCCAACAGAGACGTCAGAGAGGTTACTATCGGTCACAGCCGTCTACGCGGTCCTACAGCAGCAGACACAATGTGGCCGCCCGTGAGGTGATACGTTTAATGGGCTGTTAAGGGACCGCAAGTCACATATTATTGTGTTTGATTAGCGAGTCAGCAATTTACCAAAGAAGAGACAGACAGCTGTCGAGAGGGCGAAGGGAAACGAGACGAAGGGAAAACAAGCTGTACATACTGCAATAAGTGCAAGAGGCTAGGTTGTCTTGAGCAAGAACGGCTTGTTACCAGAACCACCGAAACTCCTTACCTTCCTCTTTTTGTAGACAGCTTATTAAAACCTAGCAGTGTAAAGACTGACTACCTCCTTATAAGCTTTGATTGACTGTATTTCATTCCAATACATATCACAGACCATCAAAATTATACACTGAAACGTATATGAATTAAGACCACGATGCTGTGCATTCAAGCACCACACTAAGGAGCACTTAGTGAGTAATCTAACTCATATCATAGCCTATTAAAATTTCAGTACCCTATCAGATATGTCAGTCCCCCCCCCCAAGTATTTAATTCAAATATCTAACTGCATGTGATTGTTGCACAGTTTTATTTTAGAGTTCTGAATCCTTGAAAATAGCTCACTTTTGCCACAATATATTTCCTGAATTAAGAAGACGAAAGAAGTGTCTGAACTGTTCTTTGATACTTCTCCATAATTTTGGGGGGAGTTTCTATTCCTCCAAACTATGTGGCTCACGTTGTAATTGTGGTTCCTTTCTGATCTATTTCCTCTCAATAGTGTGTGTGACAGGATAGAAACGAGAGAGTAGAGACGTGAGGAAGATGATGAAGCTGCAGTGAGTGATTAAAGTTAGGAAGGGTAAACCTTGCTCCATATCAGCCGCTCCAAACCAAATTCATCTATAGGAAAGGTTTATTTCCATTTACCTGTATCATGTGACAGAGAGCCAGCAACCTTAATAGAGCTTTCCACAATAACGTATTGATAATTAATGGTGCTACCGCTGCAATCAGTTTAGCCTGGTGGTCACTGATATTCATGTAAAACCTGTTTTTGGGGCATCAGTTAATGCATAGTTTGCAAATTCACTTATCAGAATAATAAAAAACAGCTGCTGCTAAAAAGATCACATGACTTGATAATGTGGTTCATTCGTGTGTTTCACACACACAATAAATATATATGTGTGTGTTGGATTTATTCTAACAGGCAGACATGTAAATACGATAATCACCAACATTGGTTGACTTTTAAATGTCTTTTAAAAAAAATCAATTACTATATATTTAAATATTTTTATATAATTTTATAAAAAGAAACTTGTCTGCAATCTCATGTTTACACACCAGAGGGAGTTGCCTCTCTTACACGAGGGCCACGGATTGCTCTCCTGTTTCAACTTGAGGTAGATGTTATCCCAAAATGCTCCATGTGAGATAGAGGCAGAGGACAGATAGGAAACATCTCCTGTGACTTCTAAAAAGGAACACGATGAAAGTGAAATGGTTAGATGAGCCGTGTGCGACACTTTGACCCTGGACATCGATTTCTTCTCACTGTTCTTTAGAGTTTTTGCATGCTTGTTGGGCCATATGTTTTTACTGCCATGTTTTGACAAATACGTGCACATGTGCACACAAAGCCACACTTTCTCCACCACATACACACAGACTTGGACTCACGCAAGCGTGTGGTCACATGATGAGGCAAACTGCACACAGAAGGGCGATAATCTCACTCCTCGGGCTGTGTCTTTGAGGTCACGGCAGGACACGGGCCGTCAGGAGGCAGATGCTACAAGTACACACACACCACTTTCACGTGCTCTGTGAAATATGTGTGTCCAATGTGATAATGACACAAAGACACACTCTGCACACACTTAAAATGAGATACAGGAAGAGAGAAAATGTATCCTGCAACTGTCCGTCTCTTTCGAGTGTCCACGGTGTCTAATCGCTGTTCCCTGGAGATTCACCTACTGTGTTTTCTTTATAATGTGATTCTTTCCCGCCAGTGTGATTACAATGTCATTACCTGCTGCTTTAGTTATTCTGAGTTGCTCTACTTTAAATCACAGATGAAGTATTTTAAATTCTTCTCAACTTTCTGTTACTTGTGCACATCAGAAAGAGCACTTCTCATTTACAAAGGTTTCAGAACCCTTTATTTACCACGGGCCCACCGGTGGGCCCATTTTACAAGCATTCTTGACCGTGACCATAACTCAGTTAACGTTTGAGTTAGAGACAAAATTCAAATGGTTTCTGAAAAATCTAAATTATTTCCTCTTTCATTTTACAGCCGAAATTACAAATGAGGTCATTTAGCCTGTATAAATTGTAGTCAACAAAGGGTTAAGGTAAAAGAAAAAGCACAACTGCTTACAATTTGAACACTTATTGGTTATACATGTATTTGATTTCTCAGTTGCAAGGTCACATGCTGTATGGTCCATGTCAAAATCTGCTGAATCCTATGCAGCATTGTGTACCTATTTTCTTTTTTGACACATTTGCATGTGTGAGTGAGTTACAACCGTTTGCAGGTTAATTGTAATGTTTTGTTGCAGGTATTTCTGGGGAGATTTGGGAGAGCTTCAGGGCTGCAAAATTTAAAATGTTTGGAGAAATACACCAAAACCTACTGAGCAAAACTGTGGAGAGAGTGATGACCTCAAAATCTGTTCCTTTGTTAGAGATGTTCGACTGTTTCAATCTGTTCTTTTAAAGGTAAAACTGGTAAACTAATAATGTTTGACCCCCCCCCTCCCAGCTGATTATGAAAATCTCTGATATCTAGTTGGATGTATAAGGAAGAGGAGGGTGGGAGTGTGTGTGTGTTTGGTGTGTGTGTGTGCTGTGTAGGGATTAGAGAACAAAAAGATCCTTCTCTGTCATCAAAGAGGATCTGCTCTCGACTCATCCCCTGCTCTGTAACGACTTGCTTTTTATTTTTCGGGAGTGGGAGTGATGGCTGGAGGGAGGGTGGGAGATGGTGGGAGAGTTTGATGGCAGGGGATCCAGATTTCAAAGTAATCTTTAACTTTAAGCCCCACAGTCCCCATGAAATGAAGCCCTCTGCCCCAGACACACTGTTGCCTATGGCTCCCAGTGGAAGCCTGCTATCCCTCTTTTTTTTCTCCTCCTCAGGCTTTTGTCATTGTGGCACTTAAGTGGCATTACTCACTGACCGGATGACCAAATGAAGGAGTTCCTTTGAGAGACCTGAAAGAGATGGATTTTAACTCCCGAGACCAGTGTCGCCTCTTAAAACAACACTAAGTGGATATAAATGCTTACTGTGTTACTGGGATTCAGCAAATACCACAAACCAAATGGAGTCATCTCCTTGATCAGGATGGATTTAATAACCCAAACCCAGTGCACTGAAAGTACTGCTGTTCCTATGATATTTATGAGACACAGCAAATACATGCAACAAATCCACAAAAATCCAATAAAACACTTGCTCTAAAAGTGATCTAAGCATGATTTTAATGATTTGATAAAGATAACTGAACCCCCATCAAGTTATTTAAGACAGCCAGGAGGTTTCCTGCACTTCCATTGTGCCATCACTTAAAAAATAACAACTACTTATTTAGGCCCCCAACCCCAAAGTTATTTTTCTCATCTTGTTAAGGCCCATGTCCCCTCAGGGTGACTGACCTGGGATCCCCTGCTGCTGCCCCTGCTCACCATGGGGAGTCAGTGTAATCACACAGAGGTAGTTTTAAGGTAAACGGGCACAGAAGATAAGAATAATTCTGTCATGTGCCATTAGCTTTACTCGTACAGCTGTTTCAGTGGACCTTGGGACACTAAGCTAAAGCCTGCTTTAGATTTGAACTTATTATTAATGGCTCTGTTTAGTTAAAGTGTCGGAGTACAGCATGACCGTGTGGCAGGGAGTCTGCCCGCGTTCAAACATAGTTTGTGCACCGTTTACTGATGTTATTATAATTATCCACAAACATACCTTTTACTAAAGTGCCATACGGGATTTATAATCACTCTGAAAAAATAAAATGATAAGCATTTCCCTTTGAATAGTTCTCAACAGGCTGGGTTTCGTTGGTGTAGTCGGATGATCACGTGATATTGAGATAAACTGAGTCGCTTGCCTCGGTTTCAGGCTGATAAAGCATGCAGGCTAACCAAGTCAGGATGAGCGAGAACAGGGCGAGAATGCTGGCAACAGACAAGCAGACAGGGACGAGCGACCTGATGTGGCTGAGGTTATGCACAAAGACGAGGCCCAGAAACAGGAGCAGCAGCGTGGAGAGGAAGGAGAAGATGGCGCACACGCAACTGGTCTTGAACGCAACGTGTTTGCACGCCTCCCATCTGCTGTGGCCGGTCTCCGTGGAGGTCGCAGGAGAGGCGGGCGAACCCGGCAGCCCTTCCGCGTTTAATGAGTCCTCGGGCTCGTGCTTTTTGTGTGAGAGCTCCTCGGTGAGAGCTGTGTTGTCGGGGAGGTTGCGAACCCGACGTTCCGGTAAAGGAGTACGGTGGCGACACACGGGACAAACGATTCTCCAGCCCCGACCCTCCCGGAAGTGCAACGTTTCGAGGCATTCCAGGCAGAAGGTGTGGGAGCAGCTCAGCAGTTTGGGACTGTGGCGCTCCAAGTCGAAGTAGTTGTAGCATATTTTGCACTCGCTTTCCTCCCCATGGACTCCTCCTGCACCAAGCGCCTCCGCCATGTTCTCCATTATTGGACAGCATTAACTGTTTTATTTGACAACACTGTCAGTACACCGAGGCTCACATTTCACCATCACGCATAAGAGGATCTCCTGAAGTGGATCGCACGGCAGGAAGGCAGTGTGAAGTCGAATAAATAATATTTCTGGTTGTGTTGCGTTCGCGTTCCTCTCTGAGCATCGCCGTGATCTCAACACCGGAACTAACTGTTAAGCGAATATATATATATATTTATATATATATATAATAATAATAAAAAATCGATGGACATGGTCAAATTGATTTCTCCATTGGTCTCTGTCACCTGGCAGATTTGTCTCAAGCGTGAGTCACGTGTATAAGTTGGATCTAACAGGCCTATTTAACCGTATAATTAGAATTTAGCGCCCGCGGTGTCAGTAAAGGGCACCATGTGTTGTTCCTCCACATTTCAGCACCACAGGCAGTGGACAGCGCCAAGCAGAACGATCAGCGGTGACACCTTCAGCCCGGCCCTGATCCGCCGTTGTGCAACATAAACTATTAGCTCAGAGAGCACCACATGGGTTACATACCAGCAACCGGTTTAGATATTAGTGAATGTTGTTTTTTATTATCATGTTTAATAATAATAATAATAATAATAATAATAATAATAGCAATTCCTCCAGGAGACACTCATGGAAATGGTTGTTTTTATTGCAAGCATAATGACTCATATTCCAGTTTTAAACTTTTGTCCACCCTAGTACTACAAGGATAATCTGCTCAACTTACATACTTTTCCACCGTATTTGGTTTGTGTGGAGAAATATGATCATCATTTTATTTAATGAGAAATTATAAAATTATTTACTTTGAATAAAGTCAGGTCACTAGTATGATGGACAAATGTGCGATGTCTGTCCTTAAAAGTTTTACATCTCCATCCATAGTGTGGATCTCTGAATGTGGATTTAAAGTATATTTGAAACGTTTCAAGTCAGTAGAGTCATCTTAAAGGAATTCCCTGCCAACATAGATGGTGAAGATTAAATGCCTTTTCTACA
>VUQG01002707.1:0-15806 GCA_015106755.1 Etia nguti
CTATCCTAATTTCCTCACATTATTCCTGCGTCGGAAATATGATTCAAAATAAACAGCACATTGGTGTCTGGAGAACTGTGCTTCCTATGAGTGAGAAAACATTACATGCCAGAGTACAAAAACAAACAGCCATCATTGTTTTTACAGGTTATTTTTTCCATGAAAGAAAACAGTTGCCAGTTTAAAACGTTTGGTTGCTACATGCAGCAACACTTAATCATTTATTTGCTGACTTACTGTAATTAGACTCACTGTTAAGGACACAGAAATGCGAAAGGATGTATTTGTATAAATATATATGCTTCGATATGAATTTAATATAGATTTTAATTCAAAAATGACTTTTGATGCTATAAAAAAGTTTGAATACATACTTGTTATTTTTATTTCATAAAAATAATTTGAATAGGTTATTCGTGTTATATGTTTAATTTTTTTGTTTTAATAAAAATGCAAACATTGCTCAACTTGCATATTTTCCATTACTGATTAAGTGTAAGATGTTTTGTTTTGTTAAGTTTTTCATACCCATGCATTGTTTTTTCTTCACGCTAAATCTTTGATTGCAGCCTGCTGATACCAACAGCACCATGATGAGGAAGAAAGTCAGAGCTGAAAAGCAAGGAGAGAACATTGGCAGTGGTAACTCGCATTTGTTTGCAGATTGTAATTTCTCCACACGGTTTGTCATTTTCACATTTGTTAAGCAAACAGAAATTTGAAGGATGAATTTGTACAAATATGTGCTTCAGTATGAATTTGATATGGATTTAAAATTAAAATGGCTTGAAAATCAAAAATATAATATTATAGAATAAAACCTTAAAGCACAGATTTGTAATTTTAATAGGATTTCTTAAAATACATTAACAGATTATACATGCTATATATTTTATTTCTTTATAAAAATGAACGCATATGCTTCAAAATGAATTTGATATGTATTTAAAAATCAAAATGGCCTGGAAATAATAAACACAAACTTGATACTAGAGACTAGAGAAAGAAAAAATAAAAGTTTTGTGAAAAACTTTATTTCCTCAGATTTAGCCAACAGTACCATAAGAAATCACCAGTGTGGCCTGAGGTGAACTGTATGTCCTCTAAAAACTGAACTGTATTTGCTATGATAGAACATTGTCTGTTTTACAGAACCATGTTGATATATGCTAACATTACATATAGTATATATACTGCCAATGTATGAGCAAAAGCTCATACATTGTCTTATTAACCGGCTGCAAACCTGATATGCAGGTTTAAATGGTCGTTGAGTAGGACAACATGTTCAAGTGCTCTTAATCCATTACAGCATTTATATATTTACATCTATCAGACTGAATGATTCCCAAGTTGCCAAAATGATAGCAGCAGTAATCCATTATGCTCGGATATTATTTGCAAATGGAAGTTTGGTGTGGTATTTGGTGGTATTTATTCTTTTATGTAAATTTTGTTATGGTGAAATTGTAATTATGTCACAATTACTGCAGGAGGAGGACCAAAACACAGAACACATAGAGACAGGGTAAAACCCTCAGCTCAAATATTTTATCCAAAAAAAACCCCAAACCCCCCAAACAGTCATACACATGAAATCAACACTATTTATGAACACACAGACACACTAATGGATAATCAGGGAAAAGGGAAACTCAGGTAGCAAGACACAAAACACTCAAGACCACAAGACAGGTGAAGTCACACACACACACACAGATATACATATTTAGTATACACATTCAGCAATGCACATACACTCTTATATTGTACATATATCTATTCATATAATTCTCAGATTCCCATTCTTATATTTTGCTTTGTTCCTGTTCCTTGTATTTTGCACACCTCTGTTGCTTGTGAAGCTTGCACACAAGAATTTCACTTGCATGTGCTGTACCAGTGTACCTGCACATGTGATGTGACAATAAAAGTGATTTGATTTGATTTGATTTGTCAGACTAGCTATAAGACACAGAAGACAACAAACTATCAAAATAAAACAGAAAATCATTGACTAACATACATAATGAACAGGATTATTTTGTTGTCCCATGATTGCCAAGATGTGGGAGAACAGAAAGACACAGGCTTAAAACACACCTATCAGCATGTTTTTCTCTCTGTTTTTGCTGTTTATTTTTCCTTTGGGGGACAAATATTCGTGTTAGATTATGGGTAAAATATCACCATGTTTAATTTAGAAAGTAGGAAGATATTGCTGAGATGATAAATCTTTACCATGTTATCACTGAAAAAAAGAAAATATATTATAAGGAAAAAAAGTAAAAAAAAACAAAAAACAACTTATAATGATGTTAAAATAATGAAATATAATTCTCTGCACAGCTGACATTATAGTATATATTTAGATGACCTTCACATATAGGAATGTAAACAGTGCTTAAAGATCGGCTTGATTAAATTACAATAATAGCCTGAAATTTGTTTCTTGGTTTGCAGTGACAGTGCTGTTATTTAGTGGCATACCAATCTATAATGAACCAAAGAGAGTTCTTTCTGTGGTTCTTTCACTACCAGTTCTCTCACTACCAGGAAACTGGTAAAGTAGCTGCTGTGTGATGTAAAAATGTTGCTTTAAAAGGGGAAGAATATAGGTCTCTGAATAGTTTGGAGAAATGTTCAAATCTCTGAACATTTCTAACTCACTGCACCTTCGAATTTGTCATTCATCCAGTGTACTGTAATGTATTAACGTGTACACTAGAGTAAATTCAACCAACATTGCAACTGCAATGATGCATCCCAAAATAAAAAAAACCTGCAACATTATTGGTTCCACTATCAAATATATCAGACCAACATGTATCTTTCATAATTGTATTTGATGCATAATCTTTGTGAATTCTGATAAACTAATAAATTATCTGTCAGTTAATAATAATTAAGTATGACTCAATCGACTGAAGTCTGGAAGCATACTATATTGAGACTGATCATTGTTCAGCCACTGCCATATTTGAACATCAAGAGAAGCAGTTAAGAAAGGAAGCGGAATAAAAGGGTTTAGAAGGTGTTATGGTGGAAGGTGATCTCTATTTTCATTTATAGTATATATAAAACAAATTCCTGCACATGCAAACATGCAGATCTGTGCAAGTAGTTTCTGTGCATTTCTGTATTATGTGGCATTAGGCCACTTGTAGCTGAGTGATTGTAAAAAAATATAAAACATTACTTTTTGAAAATTGAGATCCAACATTAGATTTAATATGGAAAGCATGAAAAAAGCTATGAAAGGTTTGTATGTAACTTCTTATAAAATATTTTTCTCCTGTTACTCCTGTGCAAATGTATGATAGCTGTGACTCACCCAGTATCTGGAGGATCCGCGTGCCTGTTATGGTGGAAACAGTGTCCAGATCTCTATGGATGAAATCAGTGAAAATATAAAAATAGCTGAAAGTTACGCTATCATGAAACAAATATATCCAAAAATGCCGAGATCTTAACATTACATAGAATGACCCCGTCTTTTTCTCTCTTTGGCTGTCTTTTCTCCTCCTGTCAAATTCTTATCTGCCCATATCATCATGTCACTAGGGTTGTTCAACTTTTATCATCTTAAAGTGTCACTGTGGTGACAAGACCATGTGTTTATCGCTTTCTGTTTCCGTTACTATTTTTTAAAGACTATGTATCTTTTTTTACATGAACAGTATAGCAGAACTTTATTTTGCTAGCACTTCAGAATACAACTGTCATGGAACTGTGTGAGGCAGGCAGGATTGGACCCAAAATGCAGGCCTCTCAACTCTCAGAGACAGAACTGAACTCAAAACGAAGCCTTATTGCTGGATTCACAGAAGACATTAATCTAGGAAACAACAGGGAACCTAAACTAGGAAATACAAACGGAGGGCAGAGACAGGGGAAGCAAAACTGAATATGGTGCACACAGAACAAGTGCCTATCAAAATAAAACAGAAAGTGACAAGAACACTGAGACTGAGACTAAGGCACATGAACTTGTGCCTGGTAATGGGTCATATGATTGTTGGAATTTTCTCTGTTTTCTTTGTACTATTGTATTACGGTCTTTACATTAAGATACAAACCGCCTTGAGGCAACTGTTGTTGTGATTTGGTGCTGTATAAATAAAACTGAATTGAATTGAACCTTGCAGCTGCAGCTCTTTGCAGCAGCTTCAGTAATGGAGGGGCTAAATATGGTCCACTCGGACTCAATTTCCTCAGCCTCTTTCTGAATGCTCCTGAATCTCTGCCAGAAATGATCTGTGCCAACAGTGTACTCTCACTATATGTTTGGGTACATTATATCTGTCCACCATTTTCCCCTGCCACCAGGTGCTGATCAGTTGACAGTTCAGCACCTCTCTTCACCCAAGTGTCCAAAACATATGACTGCTGAAGATATAATAACAAAATTGATCACTGATCTGCAACTTTAGGTGTACATATGCTGGAACATGGTGTCTGTCATGAAAAAGCTGTGATTAGCACAGAAGTCCAATAACAGAACACCAGTTGGGTTAAGATCGGGCATGCCATTCCTCCCAGTCATGCCGTTTCAGGTCTCATTGTTGTTTCCCACATGGGCATTGAAGTCCCCCAGCAGAACAATGGAGTCCCTGGAGGGAGCCCTCTCCAGCACTCCACCAAGTGACTCTAAAGGGGGTTTTATGGTGCTGCAAATGTATCTGTCTGCATACATTTTTCGGTCTAGCAGGGGGGTGAGATGGGTTTTCATCCACAGGAGATGGTGCTGTGCAATCTTCCAAAATCTTGACTCCACATTGCTTGAAGACATGATCTATGTGACTGATTTATATAAAATAACATATATAAAATATAACATTTGAAGACAATGTCAGAAAATAATACTAAAATGGACTACTATCACTACTATTAATAATAAATATTTTTAGAGGTGCTCAAAAGGGTCTGAACTTGCCAATGGAGTGCAGGGACACTTTATTTTTGTTGTTTTTAACACTTGGTTTCACATCAGCTCTTTCTATGTTATAACTTCACACTCCTCTGCGGCTGGCTCACGAACCAACAACAGTATGAACAACAGAGGCCCACAGACCAGCTGTAGCACAGTGCCTTTTTTCTGACAACAGAGCCCACTGCAAAACCGACAGGCCCTCGAGTTGAGAGTGTGTGTGAGAGAGAGAGATCTTTACCTTGTGTTTCAGGGGGGAACCTGTTCCTGAGCTCCAGCCCTCTGGTTTCACACACCTGAAGGTAATTAACTCAACTGTCTATAGTCACCCATCACCAGCTGCTTCTTAAGATGGAGGAATTCCTTCACTTGAGTTGTTGGTCTGTGTCTGTAAAGCGTGGCTCCTCATGTTCTACAGTGTTACTCTTGTGCTTAACTGCTGTGCCCTTTAGTTATCAATCTCTCTTTTTTTTTGCAGAAACTGTGGTGTGGAAAATTGGGAAGATTGGAGAAAGTCATGTGAAGAGAAGGAATCAGTGGTCTTCCATGTTTGACCTAGCCGCAGAGCTCACTGCATAAAAGTAATTGTGCTGAATCTTTGTACTCAGTGGCTGTAAATAAACCTATGGACCTTTACTTCAGAGTCCCCCGTTTGAGCCCCCCTTTGACCACTGGATATGACTGAAACATATGTTCACTAACAATTTCACAGTTCATAACCAGCTGATGGACCTCAATGTCTCTTACTGTTAAGTAAACCTAATGCATGCATGACGTTTTACTTCAAACAACAATGATGGGAGTATCCAGTAAGGGCTGAGTGACATGTTTTTTCAGCTTGTTCAAACATGCATTTTACTTTTTAAAATAGTTTAATTTAAAATAATTTTTTAACCTATCAACTTGCCTGGACTACCAAAAATGGCACTGCTGCATGATGGACTTGTGCAGTGTACACTTTAAATGATGTACACTAGTTAAATAAAAAAGCGATAGATGTAACATGGGTGTTTACTAAGGAACTGAACTGCTTGTATGAAATGGTGATGTTAAAGAAAACTCAGCCGTCTGGTCTGCGAAGCAGCCCCTAATGTGTGCAGTGTCAATGATTGGAACTACATTTACTGGACTAATTTCACATAAAAACATAAACATTATCTAAAGTGTCTAAAACTCCATAGTTCACCTGACTACATAAACCTTCAAGATATGAAAAGCTTAAAAAAAAAAAGGAATCTGAAACACTACTGAACTGGCAATATTTTGTTTTCTCCCCCAAAAGATCCATTTTGTTTTTATATTTTTCTTTTCCTTTGAAAGAAATCTTTCTGGACCCTGAATGTTTATGACAGAAACCAAAGACAAATAAATATATAAAACATATAAACATGTTTTGGTTAAATCGCTTGGAAATCACACGACCTAAGTTTTACAATATTTGATAGTGTTTTTTTGCATTTATAATTATAATGCAGGAAAGTCGGATCAACACTTTATCTTAAGATACAGTCAATTGTGCATGAGAGTAAAACTGACTATTTACTGAGACTATGCCATACACATCAAGCATCACTTTCTAATTCCAACCTAAAATGGGGAAACATTATTTGCTCTTTTTTAAAAATGCACTGAAATTATATAGCACTTAAAATTACAGTATAATTTGTGTCTTTTTTCCTCTAAAATACTTAAAGTTATTGTCTGCTAAGGAAGTATTTTAGGTAATGAAAATTATACCCTGATTTCAAAAACATGACATTGAAATCACATGTTAAATATGGGAAAATTACACCATAAGTTGCAGTCTGTATTATGAAAAAACTTTAACACTGAGTTACAGCTTTGTGCTCTGATATAATGGTCAAAAAGTTGTCCTTCTGGTGTTCATTGCAAGTTCATTCTCTATATCAAATGCAATACATTTCAAAATCACTACCCAGTCCTTAAAGATGATATACATCAGAATATTTATTTACTTTAAAACTTTTAGGAGAACATTTTAAAAAACTTAACAAAAACAAGACTTTAAACAATATACACCAATAAAGAAGTAATTGCAAACTGTAAATGCATTAAAAAAAATTTACAATCTTCTAAAATAGCTTCATGATAAAACACAGAGAATGGATGCAGTCAAGAATAAAAACACAAGAAAATTGCTCAGCAATATAGACACAAACTTTTAAAAGGTTTAAATATATGTTTCAGTCTCATAATTGTCCTCTTATTGTGGGTCTTTCAATAGCTTGTAGACAGTGGTTGAAGAAGGTGCTTTGCAGCTAATATGTTTCAGATTGCTCATTAAATACAGTACCTGAATTAAAGAATTAGCATTATTAGATTTACCCGATACAACAGGTTTACACTATTATCATAATCTGGAAAAAAAAATTTCATATATGAAAATTTTTAATATTTGTAGATTTATGCTCCTAAAACTACTTACATCATTTCCTGTTTGACAAACTTAACAAAATGCTTCCTTTGTAAGGATTTTGTAAGTTGTAAAGATTTGAATAGATAACTCAGTGACTTAAAATATAAAGGCCCACACATAGGGAAGAATGATAATATTTACAAAATTTTGCAAAGAAGCAAACAGACACAACAGGTGCAAACACGGTGGCTATAAGTGCGATGTCAATATGTCTCAATGACTGAAAGTCTCCAGCAAATCAGAGTTTTTCTCAAGTCAGTGTTTAGCTTCTCAAAAATGAGATTCTCCTGTGTCCTGGCTGCTCTTGGATGCCTGAAGATGACAAAGGGGCATAGTTCAATCAGCTGTGAAAACCATCGCAACTGTTCCTTAAGTATAAGGGACAGTTGAGGAACAGTTGTATAAATATAAAAAAGTATAAAGTATATTATTTTATTGTCTTCTTTAACCGATGGGAAAGAATTGAGTTTCCTTTTTGAAAGGGTTTAAATTTAGAGTAGTAGTTCGATAACAGATCAAATGTTCAAAATGAATCAAAATGAAATGAAATGAATCAAATCAAAATGAATATTCTATCAATGTGCATAATAAATGTTTGATTTCACTTTAATATTGCTTAGTGAGACAGTCAAAAAAAAGAATAGAAAATATAAATAGCTGCTTACTTGAGCTTTGCTGGAGTAATTGAACTCTTTGTAGCTCTTCTTCTGAGGCACACAGAATCTGGCCAGGATGTTTTCATATTCTTCTCTCACCTAAATTCAGAAAATCTTTTAAGTATGAACATCACTAAAGACAGCCGAACTTGTTCTTTACTTTTGAGACAAATGCGACTAACCTGTTTGGAAAACAGACAGTGCATGATAAAGAGCATAACACCCTGAAGGCTGCCAAAAATGGTGAACAGGTAAGACATGACTACAGTGCTTTCCTCAAATTGGAAACAACCAAAGATCCACATGATGCCCAAAACACACAGCTGTGCCACTGCAGTAATGGTGAATGCCCTGCAGGAGGCAACAAAGATGCATACATGTCATGTGCAAGGTACTTTGGTAAGGGAATAGATTACGTTATGCTTTCCACACAGCAATTACGTGGGGCCTGTTTAGCGTGGGCAGCTTGAGGTTAAGTTGTGACTTACTTTATTTTGTGCAGATTGTCAAGATCAGGGTTCAAACTTGAGAACTTCTCTGCTAACTTCCACACAGTTATGAGAAAGAAGAATATGTTTATCTGAAAGACCAAAGAGATGAGTTTAAACATAACAGAAGTCACCATTATGGACATCATTAAACTCAATAATTATTTTCCTAAATACTTACAATGATGATGACACAGGCAGGGCCAAAGAAACTCCAAATGATTTCCAGATTTAGCCAACAACTGAAATGCACATCAAGAGTTTTCAACAGACCCTATGCTAAAATAATAAGTAATTCAAGCTTGAATTAACGATAGAACAATATAACTATCAGGACATGGAACGGAGGAAACCTACTATCTCTCAGTGCCATATCCTCCAGAATTAGCTAAGGCAGAGATGGCAACAATAACAGTAGGAAAACCATAGCCAACTGCCATCATGTGGAGGGTTTTAAAGTTGGTGTTGAAGACGAGGACAACCATCCTGAACAGCTGAATTCCCTCCAGACACATCCAGCAAAATGCTGCCAGGTAGGAGAAATGCAAGATTCCTGCTACCACTGCACAGCCAGCCTAATAGTGAAAGAGGAGGAAAGAGGAGGTTCAGGGTAACAGACAAGAATACCGGGGATGAATATGAAGAGAGAGAAATGGCAAGAAATTCCTAAATTGTTTATATGTCTTCTATATATCTCATATTAATATCTCTTATTAATAATTCAGTAGCATTGCTGCAACTTAGTATGTAGTTCTCTGTTATATATTTGAAGTTGGCAGAAACTTCTATTAATGCATACATCCTGATGGCATGTGGAGTTACTGTTTACCTTGTTCGCTGTCTGAGAGATTCCCGCTAGAAAGACAAGGTTTGCAATGAAGAGGCTGATGCAGAGATGCAGGTGGATGGTGGTTCTTGTGCTTTTAATGGAGCGGATCATTGAGAATGTTAGGATGCAGATGAATAAGAAAATCAGCGAAATGGACAGGCCCACCCAGGTGATCAGCTGCAACTCGAACTTATTCTATTGTGGAAGAGAAAGAATGGTAACATTATTTTATGGAAATGGGTTGAAGTTTAAACTAATTCTGAACTAAAAGCATTATGGTATATATAATTGGTTTTAACCTCCATCTCATAGAGGGCCATCAGTACAGCAAAGCTGCTCAGGTGGTTACAGGAACACACAGTGTAATTCAGGTTTGACTCCACCACAATGCATCCACGATCAGACCATGATCCTCCGTTCACTGAGGAATCCCAGAACACACAGGCGTGTGCTTGATTTTTCTGTTAAACAAATATACACCAGAGATACTGACCGTTATGCCGTTCTTGTTTGTCAAGGTAGATTAACACAGTCCCTAAACATTAGTAGTAACCTCTCGTCTTTACCTGTATCAAGTGGTACAAAGTCAGTTTGACTGGCGTTTTGAGGTGGCTTGTATTTCTGTTGCTAACAGTGACAGTCACCACTTTGGAGTTTATTTTAAAGCTCTGGTTCTTTTGTGGTTTGATCCCATCAAAGAAGGTATCTGTAGAGTTTTCCAGGTTTGAGTAGCTAATCAAGGACACCGTTGTAAAGCCTGAAACAATAAAAGGAGAAAATAATTGGAGTGTGTCATAACGTGATGAAATTGGCTAGAAATGTGATAGTTGTTGACATGTCATTACCAGGGTAAAAAGCGGGTTCTCCAGCAGCCATTTCCATCTGGATGTCCAACTTAGCATGCTTAGTTGATAAAGTTGTGTTTCTTTTGGGTATAACAGACCCATGATCTACCAACATTTCCAGCTCTGAAACCAGATAAATGTTTTTTTTATTATTATTATCTTGCATTGCTTGTTTAATAATGCTGAAGAAAATGTAATTAATATTAAATGTACAAGCTCTAGGCAAAAGCTCCTGTCATATTTGAACATATCTACCTGAATCTGATATATTTCTTTGGTTTTTTCTGAATAGGAAAATTACTTGCAAATGCAAATTTTTATTAAACCTGTGTGAGTGGAAGTTCTGGTTCTCCTTGGCATCTTCATGAAGGCTCCAATTAGCCTCAGAACATTCTCCGTCAAATCCAGAAAGGTGGAGACTCTTCTTCTGTCACTGAGAGATTCACTGGACAAGAGCCGATCTATTTCTGACTGCAATCTCTACAGACATAGAGAGGAATGGGAGAGGAGGCCATGAGAAACAAGAAACAGAGGCAGACTGAGGCAGACTTTCAGGCTGTATACCCCTCAGTGTAAACGGTCTATGAGACATCTGAGAATCATGTGACAATTTGAAAGAGGCAGAGCATTATTTTCCTGCCCTACTTTCAAGGAACTTGAGGATTTTTTTTGCCATAAGATTAAAATGTACTGAATTTAGCAGTACCTTCATGAAGTCCTCTTCAGTCTGATTTGTCTGATCAGATTGTCTCCGACTTTTGCCCTCTGTGAGCTCCAGACATCGTTTATTGACATGCCTCACAATAGGAAATTTCTAGAAGAGAGATTGGTGGTGGATAAAACAAAAATGTGAGAGAACTTTCTTTTTAATATATGCTGAACTTTAAAACTTTGAACTATTTGTGATGTGAAGTTACCTCTTCCAGCCCATTTATAGCTTTGAAAACATCACAGTTTAATTCTGAAGAAAGAAAATTTAATGAATAAATTTGCTTATGGATGAACAGAGTTATTCAATAAGTGTTCTGTTTGTTTCTGTTGCATTTACTGGGAAGAACTCCAGTTTAATAATGGATGATGGACAGTATTCTCACCAGTGCACCGAGACGTTTTGTTGCCATAGTTAGTGAACCCTGCATGGCATGTACAGTAATGACCACTGGCTCCATGGTGGCAAGAACCATTTCCGCAGATTGTCTTATCAATCTTACATATGTCTAAGATGGAAATAAAACAGGGACAGGAAAATCAGTTACATAATATTTCTATTCATGTCAACAAAACCAGAAAAATTAAAGTGTAAATTTAAAGTTGTATATCTAAGTCTATTGAACTTCTGTAGGTATTTCATAAAACAACATGAATCCCTTTCTTTTATTATGTAACATATATGACATGTATTTGGCTGCATTGCCATACTTGTAGCCCTCACCTTCACATTGCTCCAGATTCCCAGAGAAGTTGAATCGGCCAGATTTCAATCCAAAGCCAGCATTGCAGACACAGTAATAACTGCCTTGTGTGTTGTAACATGATGCATTCTGACCACAGATATTTTCTTTTTGACATTCGTTAATATCTAGAGCAGCAGGAAGAAGACATGTAAGAATACCTCCGAAAAAAAAATCCTCCACCATCACCTTAAACAGAAGAGATCACTCTAAAATGGCAGCACCAATGACAACAACATTTTACCTTCACATTCAGCATTTTGATCATGACGAAAGGTTTTATTCCCAGTAGTAGAAATGAATCCATCATCACATGTGCACGAGTAGTAGGGGACTGTATTCACACATTTGGCGTTAGGTCCACAGGTGTCTTTCTTTTCTAAACATTCTTGGATATCTTAAAAAAAAGAAGAAGAGACCTTTCATCTTTACATAAGTTATGACTGTATGACATAAACTTTCTCCAAATCAACCACAGAGTTGTTGTCGTCATAAATTTGAGATTACTTACCTTTGCATTCATCAGTTGTAAAATTCACCGCCCCCGTCTGGCTTCTGAAACCATCTTTACATTGGCAGTAGTAGCTCCCATTTGTGTTCATGCAGATTGCATTTCCTCCACATGGGTTCACATCATATTCACATTCGTTTTCATCTTTGTAAGGACACAGAAATGTGAAAGAATTTATTTGCATAAATATGTGCTTCGATATGAATTTGTTATAGATTTAAAAATAAAAATGTCTTGAAAATCAAAAACCCAAACTTTTGATAGAAAAAGTTTAAAACCACATATTTGTTATTTCTTTTTCAATAAAATAATTTAATAGATTATACATATTATATGTTTAATTTTTTAAATAAAAATGCACACATTGCTCAACTTGCACATTTTCCATTGTCAAGTGTTACGTGTTTTGTTTTGTAAAGTTTTTCATACCAATGCATTGTTTTTTCTTCTTTCTTCTAAATCCTTGAGGGCAGCCTGCTGATACCGACAGCACCATGATGAGGAAGAAAGACAGAGCTGAAAAACAAGCAGAGAACTGTCAGCCTGGTATACTATAGATCAGTACCTTTTGAACATTAATCTATTCTGATGTTTTTTATCATATAAACTGCACAAAAATGGTTGGGATGTAAAAGGTCCGGGAAGAAGAAGCAAAGGCCCTCATTCTCTATCCTAATTTCCTCACAATATTCCTGCGTCTGAAATATGATTCAAAATAAACAGCACATTGGTGTCTGGAGAACTGTGCTTCCTATGAGTGAGAAAACACTACATGCCAGAGCACAAAAACAAACCATTATTACATCTAGGAGAGTGCGCAGTCAATTTACTTTGAATTCCTAAATGACACCTGATGGGTGCAGAGTAAAGTTGGCTATTTAAAAACACTTAAAGATTTAGTGTAATCTTTAAAACAAATAACTAATTTATTGTAATTGCTCAGGGGTGGAGAATGAAACACCTGTCATTGTTTTTACAGTTTTTTTTTTTCTATGATAGAAAACTTTTGCCAGTTTAAAACTTTTGGTTGCTAGATGCGGCAACGCTTAATCGTTTGTTTCCTGACCTAATTTGGAGAAGTTAAAACATTGCTAAATTGTTCAATTGCTAAATATAACTCTCTGGATAGCTGACAGGATGGTGGAGGATGGGGAGAAGAGAAGAAACATTAAGTATAAAGGTCAACTTAATATTAGTTTTCTAACCAGTGAAACCTCAGAGAATAAGAATCGCTTTTCTAAACGAGTCCTGGGCCCTATCTTAGCGTACAGTTAGTAAAGCTCTCAAAGAAAACCTGCACATGTGCAAGGAGGTCATTCAAACTCTTCACAAAAGGGCACTTTCTGGGTCTGAATCCCAGATCATCCTGCTGTGAAGCAGCAGTGCTATCCACTGAAACGACAGTCCCTAATGTCTTTTTAGAAAAACTATCAACTGTCAGAACTGTGTGATTCAGAAATAAGAAGAAAACATTTTTTTTTCAATATTTACCAGGTGACAGTAATGAAGTGAGAATTCATGTGTAGCGCAATGCGCGGTCAGTCACGAAAGTAATTACTAGGCTTTTATATCATGGAATTTGTTGGGTGAGTTGCCCCCTTTTGCACGAAAGTCACATGGTTGTGATGTCTCATGAAGAAATTATGACAAGTGGAATTAAAGTTTAGATGAAATGGACATGAGAAATTAGACAAAAAATTGATTAAAACTTTGAGAACTTTACTAAAATTTGTCAGTGACAATATGCTTGCTGACTTTATCTCAAAGAAAAATGACTAAACAAATACAACAAAAAGCAAAAATGTCTATGTCTGAAAAGCAAAGAGGGCTGTTTAGACATAGACATTATTTTAGACAGCTTAAGTATTACTAGTATTACTAAGTATTACTAGCAGTTCAATGAAAATGTTGAAAAAGTTTTTGTCTAAGTTGTCATTCCAGATTCAGATCTTTAAAAACAATTTTTAAAAGATAATATTTTCCATTGCATCTCCCACATATGTGACTCACCCAGTATAAGAAGGTTCCATCTGCACGTCATGGTGAAGAAGCAAAAAGAGTCCTTACCCGTTTAAAGAAAGTTTAACCAACCCAGACAACAACTGCAGAATTATCTACTTTTAGGTTGTCCCAACTTCTTCTCTTCTCTTCTTCTCGACTCTTTCAAAGGTTCTTTAACTTGTTTCTGTAATTTAAAAAATGGAAAAATAATAAATATGAATCCACCAGTCAAATGAACTGATGTAGAAAAAGTAGCTAACGTTTATGCTGACACCAGCAAAACAATAACTCAGCGACTGAAGCACTCCCCAACAACACACATCACATCACAGACTGACCTATCCCTTTTTCTCTTTCTGCCTGTCTGACTACTGGGGTGACATAGTGTGGTGACTATGAATTTTAGTTGGGAGGAGTTTCTCTCTCTCTTTCTCTCTCTCTCTCTCGCTCTCTCTCTCGCTCACTCTAACACACACACACACACACAGAAATAAGATCAGTCCTCTGACGCAGAAGTTTTTATGGGAGTACAACCAGAAGTTGCTTTTTAGGAACTCAGTTTTTGAGGGGTGTGGTGACAGAGGAAAGCCAGTATTTCTGGTGACTCCACAACTGCAGCAATATGTTACTACATTATGCAACCCTGATAATTTATGTCTCTTTTTGCCATAGCTCACTTGTCACTTGAACTTTCTCCTCTTTTAGACTTAGTCTGGGAACAGACAGAGGGTTAAAAGTTTAGATTGTGAGGCTAGTCATTGTTTTACAGTGTCCTGTCAGCTGTTATACCCTCCCATAGGCACACAGTCTGCTGATTATGATGATGATGACATATACATGGGTTTAGCCTCTGACTACTTATTTTTTAGACAATGTAACAATGGTAACAGCATTGAGCTTTATTTAGAAAGAATTAAACAAAGAAGGCTTCTACTATTTTGTTTCCACTACATAGTACATACTCTGTATGTAATTCCCCAGAGCGAAGGCCTAGTGCACTTCGATTCAATAAAAGGACAGGTTATGCCATACAGTACTGGAAAAAATAGACCGCATGCTTCTACAAACCAAAATCTTTATGTCTTTTATACGTTTCCTGTTGTACGTGTAACAGGAAACAGCCTTCCGAAACTGTACTATGACGTGCTTGGCTACAGACACACATACATATATACATATATGACCTATCAAGATCTGTGAGGGTTGACTTGAAAATGTGAAGAAATGGAAACATGTTGCAAGAGCAGTGTCATAAAACAAAACAGACTGCTAATTTTTTCAGTGACTTGTTTTGTTTCCACTTGACATTCACAGTGTCACTTTCAGGCCTGTGCAAGCTGCAGTGTTAATTTTATATCATGATTATTGTAGACAAAGTATAAAGTTGATTCAGTGCCTAAAAAATAAAGTGTAAGAGCAACATTTTGTTGTGTTTTCATGAGAAACAGGGAGCATGGGAGGATGGGAGCTAGAGGTGGGCGGATCAATCCAAATATCGATAGCATCGATATCAATACTGGTATTGGTATCAGATTGATACAACCAATACTACTTTACTGAATTCTGTGAAGTCTCACACAGAGACAGAAAAATGCTTTTTTTCTCCTCTTTTTTTTTTTTTTTTTTTTTTAATTTTTTTAATTTTTTTAAAAAAAAAC
>VUQG01002707.1:15826-28925 GCA_015106755.1 Etia nguti
TTTTGCTTTACATTATTGGAAGTTGTGAAAAAAAGCCAACTCACAAATAACAAGTATGTCCAGATCTCCAAGTTACAGACCCCTGGGCACAAATGTTTGGCTTTCTTTTGTTCGCCATTATATGTAGCCTACAGTGATGTGTTCATAGGTGTATATGAAATAGTTCTAAAGCTGGAGCACTGTATTCTCCTGAAAAATATAAATAAATAAAAGTAGCTATCACAATGTTACTTCACTAAAAAGTACCTGATATTAAACAGAAAAGCCACATAATGGCACGGTGGTTAGCACTGTTGTCTCACAGCAGTAAGATCCTGGCTTTAAATCCACCTTCTGGCCGGGGCCTTTCTGTTTGGAGTTTGCATGTTCTCCCAGTGTCTGCGTGGGTTCTCTCCCATAATTCCGGCTTCCTCCCACAGTCCAAAGACATGCATTTAGTGGGGTTAGGTTAATTGTTAATTCTGATTTAACAATTAACCTATTTCCCATAGGCTTGAATGTGAGTGTGAATGGTTGTCTGTCTCTCTCTGTGTTAGCCTTGCGACAGACTGGGGACCTGTCTAGGATGTACAGGTCCCCAGTCCCCCAGTTGCTCCCTATATCAGCTGAGACAGGTGCCAGCCACCCCACTGAAGTGGATGGATGGATATTAAATAGAAAATCAAGCATGTCAGTGCAACAAGGGAATACATCTGAGTAGCAACATGATGTATCTGGCCAACACATACAATACAGGTTATGGTCAATGTCAGGCTTTGTGGGTAAGGATGTTATGCATACCTCAGTCAAAGCTGTGCCTAGCATGCTCAATCAGTGTGTGAATTCAGAGCTCTGGCACTCCTTCGCACATAGTCTGTATTCAAATGATACATGTGTTCCACTTGAGTTAGGCGACTGTCTTCCTACTGTTTCATTTTGCCTTCTTTTTCACAGAGTGACTTTTACCAATAATGATCATGGCAAGCGTCCAGGGCTTATCCTGTTATCTTGCAAACTTCTTCCTGCCTATAACAAGATAGTGTACTTTCAGAGTTTTGTGTATTTTGTGTCAGTTGTGTTTGTTTTCTTTTAGTTTTTTTCTGGATTCTCAAACAATGAGGAGGAACCTGAATGTGACCCACTTGTCTCAACAACTTCCTGGCATACCCTGAACCTAAAGGTCAGAATGGAGTCTGAATGTTTTGGTTTGTGTCTGTGTCTTACACTGACGACTGTAAGTCAAAAATACGTTCGTGTTTCATAGAAATCTGTGGTACAGCAGTGAATATTGAGGTTAGCCAAACTGTATGTTTTTGAACTGATACAGCTGGTATGGTACTGCTCTTAAAGCAGTTCTCACTGACCCAGTGTGAAGTTCTTGCTTGGACACTTGCTTTTTGCCACTTAGTGCCTGAAGCTGTTAACATGCAAAAAATAAAAATAAAAATAGTGGTACTGCTAAATTCCTACTTCTCATTTTCTCTTCTGCTTTCCATCTTTTACAAGAAAATTATGTTTAAGCTTCATGACTACCTCTATTACCTATTAGAGAAGACGGACAAAACTTTGACATTTTGTTCAATAACCTATGTTAGTGTCTCAAAAAATATCCTCCTGTTTGAGTCTCGGAGGTCTAAATTGTCATCGATTCTTTGCAACGTTTGCTTTCTTTTTGGTTTTATAGTTTTTCTCTCAAGTCTTGGCATTTAGGAATAAAAAACCCCCCAAAAGAACTGATAAACATCAAAAACTATTCACACTTCCCCCCACAAGCAATAGTAAAATGAATGTGTTAAACTGTGTTTTTCAATCACTTTCGACCTAGCAGTGTGACATACAGGATATGGTTGAGGTTAGCAACTAAATACATCCCACAACTGAGGAACGGGTGAGAATATAGACCTCTTGCTAACCAGCAAAACACCCAAAAAACCTCTCCCCTTTTAACTCACATGTTATAGCAAAAAATCTTGTCAAAGTTTACATTAAGCAAATCTTTCCTTGCATTTTCATTTAATTTCTTAAGCTACTAGTTTGAAAGTTGTGTAAAAGTAATCAGAAGTCCTCACTGACAAGTTTAATCCTGCTTTCTTTCAGCTTTTATCTCAGAATTACTCTGTATCAGCAGTGATTACAAATATGCAGTTGACTTAGAACATGTGGATGAATTTGAAATGAATAGATGTTGACTGCTATTCATAAAGACTCCAAAATTCCTGCATTGTTGAATGTAGTGTTCAACACTCTGTACTGATCGTTGTGACAATATGTGCAAAGAGACATTTCCCTTTTATAACTGTGAAAAAATAGCTCCCATGCATATAGAGGAAGTGTGCTCATGCTGTCACAAGCTTTTCACACCTCCGAGTTAAGCTGTTACAAAGTGCTGAGATCATGGGTCTGCGAAACCTTTTTTTTTTTGTTGCTTATGTTCCCCTTTGTTGCATAATCCTTTGGTGAAACTAATAAAACAAATTAAAATAAAGAAAAGAGATGAAAGAGGGAATAACACAATAGAGGAATGAAAGAAAGTAAAATGCTTTACATTATCCCGTTCTCCTAGTCATTTGAACTCTGGCATGTAATTACTCATTTAATAAAGCAAAGTTATCCAAATGCTCACTGTTTGGCAGTGAATTAGGAGCTACACCTAAAACCTTAACTTGTAGAATAAATCAAAGTAAATTTTCTCTTGACTTTACAGGAAGAAAATGACCTTACTATTCAAACATGCTTCAAATTCACTATGTCTGAATGTTTTCTTAGTGCCAAATCAAAATGGCGTGCTGGGTGTGAATATTTTGTCATGGTGAAGTTGCATAATCTAGTGGAGAAATATAGGTACTACACTTTTACTCTCTTTCCCGCCCCCCTAAATTCACTAGGCTGGCAAATTAACTTGCAAACACTGGAGACATGTGGCACGCATCATTTCAGCTGTTGTATTTAAATATTTGGTGCAAATCTGACTTCTGTGCCACCTTGCATTTTTATTCTCACAATCTATGGATGCAGCTTTATGCAATAATGCATCTATTATGCCTGGGGAAATTTAGATGTTTGATTGCTTTAAAAAAACTCTTCTTGGTGCTGCAGATTAGGCCAGTCAATTTCTCAGTAGAGACCATATTAGATGAAAGATAATTTTCAGTGTTGAGAATTAGTCTTATCAAGTGCAATGTGGAAAATAACAATTTAACTAGCACTACTGGGTTGAAAATTAAGGTGGATCCACTGACTCAGCATATTCAGCAAGTTTAAGGAAAACTCTTAAATATGCTGACTTAAGTATTTTAAACACAGTGCTGGTTTACATGTGCAGCTCTAAAGCCAGAGGGCTGCTTCGGGCAAATGATAAAATCATGTTTTATGTTAACACCCCCCTCAACAGCCCCTCTAACCACCAGGTCCGAAGGGGAATCTTTCAGACAGTTGTTTGGATATTGCACTAAAATTCTAACCCTGCATGTCATTGTTTAGTACCATTTCCCAAGCTGGCTGCTATTCAAGAACTCTAACCTTATAATCTTGCATCAAAACATTTGTCTACTCACGCTGATAAATTTGACTTGCAGACAGCGTGAAGTCTACACTTCAAGCATGTTTCTTTTTTCAGGTATGACATTATCTATCACAGAGCAGTAATATTAGCACATGGCTTGGGCGCTGATCACTGATAAGCATATTAATGATATTCAGATATTTATAGCGCTTCATTTTACACAGGGTGTAGCACTCTTTGAGTGTTAAATTCAGGAAATGATTTATCTAACAAGCAACTTTAAACTGTTAAATGGTCTACCACTCTTCTTTTCCTGGGTGGATGTGTGATCCCTTCAGGAGAAATCTTCAGGAGGAATTTAGCACAGTTTCTTACCTCATCTTAAGAAATTGTGCAATTTCATGTCCTTTAAATTTTTTTTTAATATATATATATATATATATATATCAACAACAACGCAAACAGAACTGGAGGTAATGAATCACATATACTCTTGCTACTGTAATTTCTTTTTTTTTTTTTTTTGGGTGAGTCTCTATTATGGAATGACGCACTCCACCCAACCCTCCTCTCTGCCCGTTTGTGTGGCATGTCTCATTTGCAGGCATTGGAGGGCTGGTTTGGATCGTTTCCCAAACCAGTGTCATCAGTGACACTGGCAACACTTGGGCCCAGTGTGCCAATGCTCTATAAAAGCCCTCAGAGCTCAGTTGCTTTTTGGATTTTCGTTGTGCTTTGGTTGGGGTTTTTGCACTAAATAAAACTGCATACACCATTCTTCACCCATGCACTCATTCACATGCAGCATGGTTAATTTGAGTTATTTTTTATGTTTAATTTAAAATAAACACGTCTTTTAATTTGCGTTTGCCCGCATTTCACTTTCTGTCGTGGCATTCATCAATGAGTTGTTTTTGCGTCTTCGGACACAAGAGGGCAGAGCTCCTGATTTAGCGAGCCACCTGGTGAGCCACCGTTACGTTAACCAAATCAAACAGCCACGAGGATGTGACGGCTCTCGACAGGTGCATGCTCGGTGTATCAGTTACAGTAAAAAATACCCATGGTGAATCTTACAAAGTGGTGATTACGTGTATTCTTGATCTGTCTTTTTACAATTTCTGTCACATTTGTAACTTATAACGTCTGAATTTGAGGAGCAGAGTTAGACAGTGGAGAATTTCGTGATGCACTAGTTTAACAGAATGCCCCAGAGAGTGGTGAGTACATAAACATTGTTATAGCCCCCATAAGTAGAACATCAGCAACCATTTCGTTGCAAGTAACCAAGCATGTAATTCCGTTTAATTGCGCAGCCTTTTTTTAAAAAAAAAAATGCATATTCCTGTTTTTAAGCGACTGTATAGTGAAACGGAAAAGAGCTAGACTTCACCTCCACATTCAAAATTTACACTGTAACATGGGTTTAAGGACGTTCTAGCTGAACTACCTTTTGATTTTATTTGAGGACAGAAGTAACTTTTTACAACCTCAACAACCTACATACATCTTAGGAAAGGGTCTTTGACTTTTTAAGCTGTCTTCTTGACTTGAATTCCTGCATGTCAAGATTCACCATTGAACACTGTCATTTACTGCTAATAGAGAGCTGCCGAGAGTGGCAGATGCCCTTTTAATTCCCCACTGACAGACTGAACTGGACTCCTCTAATTTGCTCCAGGGCCCATGAACCACTGCCTCAGAAGTGGATAGTAGATGAATTTTGAATCATCTTACAATGCAGTCTGGCCTGAATAATCAGTTCAGTTCGACCAGAAATTAGAGACAGGATGCATATATTATTCTGCCCTGCGCTGTCATTATCAGGGCAGCTGGAAAAGGCTGCCTTTTGTCACTCACAAAAACCGTCAGGTCTGCTGAATCATTTGCAAATTGGGTACTAAAGAGAGTACAGGACTGCTCACCCAACAACAGTCTGTTCTTCCATTTAAATGTGCAAATACCCAACTGCAAAATCTACCTGGCCACTGCAAAGTTCAGCATAGAGGTTTCTGACTCAACTTCGCCTACTTTCGAGGTGTATGGAGAAGAGCAAATGTCTTTAGGTGTTGAGGCTCAAGCAAAAGCAACATGCTGTGGCCTGTACTAAGATGAAGGCTACAGGCTGAAAAGTGTCTGCCAAGCAATAAAGTTGTTCTTCATACTACAAGTGTTGCTGGAGCTTCAACCTCTTTAAGCTTTGTGAACCTCATCCATGAGAAATACTTCATATTATAGGCATGCTGCATAGGCCTCAGAGGTCATGTTCTGTCTCTGAGGTGCGCAGACTTCCTGTAGCTAAAAAGAGAAAAGTTTTTCTGTACTCTTGCTTGCCTAGGGCTCTAGTGAAACACCTCCTGTGCTTGGATGGAGGTGAAGACATGTAGGAACTACTCATTGATAGTGTGGAAAGTCTTACCACAGTGTATTTGTCTTAAAGGTTTCTTTTGGTAAAACTAGACAGCACTATGGGAAAAACTACAGATTTATACTTAATACTGAGGATGAGAACGACACTTATCCGGAAGAATATCTCAGTGTTGTCTTCATTTCTGGTTGTTGTCTTCATTTTTAGTTATCAGCTAATTCTTCACTTGTGTTTTTTGATAATATACACAATTGATTATATTGTAAATTTCGTAACACAGTTAGCAATAAGGATTTTTTTTTCCAAAATTCTTTACCTTTTCTCCCCACCTCTGTAAATATATGATGTCTCAATGTATTTAGTATGCAAATTGTCTGTTATGTTTGACTATATGATTAATATAATATAATGGCAGTCTACTCATACATAATTATACCCTCAAACCATTAACACTCAGAACTTTTTTCTCCACCAGAGTTGTGTGTTATACACAGTTTACTGTATTGCTTTATATTTTTAAGAAAATGTAATAAATATACTGTTTACTAAAGTATATGTGTAAGAGGCTATTAGCCAGATTAGCTGGGACAAATTCATGCATTATGAGGCCCATTTTATCCACAATGGTTGAGAGCTGGTAATTTTAGGCTTTTTAATGGTTAATAATAAGGATATTTATGTTATTGCAGAGCCAACTGAAGAACTGCTGTGTGTGTGGAGTGGTGGTTTTGAGCAGAGGGCAAAGCCTTTAGAGAAATTATTGTTTGAGTTTCAAGATTCTGTGTGAAGTATGGAGTAAATCATTGCAACTTAATCACATTAAGGTGATTATTATATTATTATGGGGATCTATGCAAGTAAGTGCTGTGTTTAAAGCCAGGCTGCATCACTAACAGCTCAGCAGTTGCTCACTTCAGAGCACTGATGTCTTTGGCTAATGTTTATTTAAGCATTTACTGCTGTCAGCACCAAGTCTAAGAAACCCCATTTGTTTTAAAGCGAGTCCAGCAAGACCAATTCACCATCACTAAGTTAATAATCACAGATGGATGTACTTCATATTGCATGAAACACATTTGAATTTGATGCCATCATTTGATTGCAAGTGTTAACAATACAAATGTGATGCATTTTCACTTTTTGATGAGAATGAATAAACAAAAAGCTGCAGGGCTGCTTAAGGGACAATGCAATAATTTAATAATCTCAGGGTAATTGCATTGCTCTATCTTCAGTCAAGTTCATAACTTCATGCCATTGTGTCCATCTGTGCAAGTGTGAAGAGAAATGTCAGATTTGCACTCACAGGTATTTTAGGAGTCATGAGAGCAAAAATGTTTGGCTCCCCCAGAAAGCTCAGACGAAAATTTTCTGTTTATGCTGTAAAAAAAGGGGGGAAAAATTACAATGGAAACACACTTACGATGGAAGCTCTAAATAAAAATACTGGAATTGCCCAGAACTCAATACCAACGATGTATTACCCATATATAAGGTTATTTATTTTTATCACTGCCAGCAAAAAGACATTAGGCTTTTAAAGTTATGTGTGGATCTCTTTTTCTTATCTGCTATAATACAAAACATGACATATTATCAAAATGTATTTCAAAGGTTTGGCAATTAGTGCTTGCAGACATTACTGTAGGTACACTAGTGGCAGTCTCAATTCCCAGACCTCAGTTTGGATGCTGTATGTGTAAGTATTTTAAAATTCATTTGAAGTCACATCTGAGACATAAAGATTTGTTGACGTTCTTGTGCTTTGTACATTTGTCTTTATTGTCCCAAATGCTGTGCAAGCACTGCATATATCTTTTTGTGTACAATTGACATTTTTTTAGACATCAAAAGTTGTCAGAAGAATTGTTTTTGCAGTTCTCTCAGTAACAGCAATAGCACATTTTTTAGTCTTGTCAGTGTTTTATGCAAAGAAAAGGTGCATTGGTACTTTAGCTGACGTGTTTTGGAACTCTAAAATAATTCAGAGGCTGTAAACTCTACAAATAATGGATTGTATTCACTGTGTGAGATGGGAAATGGTAAAAGAGCTTCAGAGTTTTATCAGTGCTGTTCAAAATAAGGCTGTGCATTCCAGTTTGGCTTCAATCAGGGTCGATTTTGCAGAGAGCTCCTGCTGTAAATGAAAAACTGTAGATAAAGCAGAAGTTGGTCAAGCGACCACATATGGTACTGAGGGTGTGAGGCTTGTTGTGCTTATTCTCAACCAGCAGGATGCACTGCAGCCACATCAGGCACCAACTTTAATGTCAGGAAAACTATCAAGCTGAAAAGCACCATTTCAGTGAGTCTGAGATGAATATTTATGTATGTGGGAAAATGAATACCATTTTTCACATAAATGAATATCTGCACTCAAATTAGAGGTTGGAGAAATGACTGAGATTATCTTGTTGCTTAATACTTAATTGAAGCCAGCTTCTAATTAGCTTGGCTATTATCATCCAACTTAGGAACAATTCCAGATTTCTTAAACTTTTCAACATTGTGAGAATAGAATTTGGCCTCCAGAAATAAATTTAAACCTACTGCATTATGAACAACTCTAATCTGTGTCCTCTTGTCACAGCCTCACCCACTGTGACCCCTTTTTAATTCTCATCCTGCTCAACATTAATTTAGCTAAGAGCAAAATCTCTGAATTAATGCTCCTTCATTCCTTTTTCTAACTGTGTCACCTTCATTACATGCCATGTAAGTGCCGGGTGTCTTAACCTCTCACAAACCAAATGGAAGTTCACTACGCTATAGCTGCAGCAAATTTTCTTCACTTTAATTCTGAGCACTGTGCTGGCTAAGACAAATGACACACCGTTTGCTGTACAGAATGGAGATGTGCTCTGAGCATTGCGGCTCTGAATGGACTCCCCACGGTTTTTGTAAGAGTATAATTCCTCTGGTTGTGTCTGCACTGCAGGCTGGTGGCAGCTCTGATTGTGGCCATACTGCATCGCTGCCAGTGTGAATGAATTGTTCCAAAGTGATGTCCTGCACAAAGAGCTTACCTGGGAACAAAGGCCGATAGATTTCATAGCACTGTTACAGTGCCAGAAATTCTGCTTCTGAAAAACTTGCACCAGGACACCCCAAAGGTGTTTTTTTTAGCATGTCTGACATCCATGTGCACATGAAAAGCTCTGGTGGTGTTGATAATGTCTAACTCGTGGGCAATCAGCTCTCACCATGCTGGCCCTCAGCACACTATATACAGTATATTCTAAATACCTTTCAACCAGCAGTTTGCATTCTGTTACCCCCTTCTCCTTCTTTTTCCACATCCATTTGAATTATTGAGCTCTTTCTTTCAAGGGGACCAGTTCCTCTCCTCAGATGTGTAGGCCATCAAGTTTGCTTCACCGCTCCTTCACCCGAGGCTGCAGCCGCCCCCATGTTGCCTCATGACATTGAGGAAATCACTCACATGTCCCTCACTTACTTTTCACTCACTCAGCCACTTGGTCCCTCTCAATCTTTTTACAGCCTCCCGTCCCCTAACCCTGTCTTTAAATCTTTCCCTTTTGCTTTTCACAATCTCCATTCCTTTTTCTCCACTGTTCCTACTTCTATTTAATTCGACCCACCTTCTCCTCCCCCTCATTCCCGCCCTTCTTTCTTTGCTCTTTCTTTTTCTGTAATGTCACGGCCCACTGCTGGGTGTCACTGAATTGATGGAGGGAAAAAATGGAGGAGTGAGGCAAGGGAGGGGCTTGACAGGAGTAGGTGCATGCATGGACATCTTGGTATGGAAGACAGGGCAAGAGAGAAAGACATACAGAGAGGCAGACTGACCGACATTGTGCCGGGGGGTGTGTCTTGTGTGAAATGCAAAATTCCGGTGTAAACACGTTTGGCAGTTAGTGCTCCACTGTTTGCAATAAAGCCATACAGCCTGGTGCTTGTGACTCCTAATGGTATTCCATTACAATCTCCCAAAGGACCTCTTTTTGTATATAGACACACAGACTGTCGTAAGCTTCAACTGTCTTATTATGCAATTCTGTGCCACCTGAAGCCAAGTGCATTGTCTGGCGCTAATGTATACACATGGAAAACGGTTGCATACCGATTAAACAGTAATACTGCATCATATGTTTATCTTGGCGACAACTGCCATGCTACTGCCTCTATCTGACTTCAGAAGAAGACCAGAACTCTGTTTGTAGCACACCTCTATTGCTGTAGGTTCATTTTGTACCACAGGAAGCACTGAAGCAAACCTTTTAAATATCCAGTTTAAAACCAATGGTAGTGACACATGATCTAAAACCTAATCAGGGAGACATTTCAGCTTGGTACAATTGCGGCATTATAAGAGTCGATAAGACCTTACTCTTTAATACAATGATTTTCATGTGTCATCTCTCTTTATCGCTCAGGTCAGTCAATAGAATTGATTCAATCA
Source organism: Etia nguti (assembly GCA_015106755.1). Lineage (NCBI taxonomy): Eukaryota > Metazoa > Chordata > Actinopteri > Cichliformes > Cichlidae > Etia > Etia nguti. The sequence goes on from VUQG01002707.1 coordinate 26,099, forward strand.
GCAGCACAGTACAAAAGCACCGACTGAAAAAAGGAAATCGCCCATTCAGTGGCAAACACAATTCACACTGATGGTAGCAAACATCTCACATCTCCTTGTCACACAGACATGCACGCTCACACAATTACTAAACAACGACTTGGGGATTGGGGTTTGAAGGTGTTTATGCGCGAAGGATTTGGACTGTGAATTGGGTGTGAATTCTGTTTGAGGAAAAGACAGATGTGTGCTCAGCCACCAAGACAGTAAATTTAGCGGGAAGTGCTTTTGGAAAGCCCCCCACAGCTATTCAAACAGATTAACAGCAACAAACAGCCAAACAAAGCACTATAAAACACTGACAGTGGATGGTCGCCAACTGACCGATGGCAACAATTGATTAATGTTTTATAGGATGCGTCGTATGGAAGTTTGGGAGCTTTACCGGAGAAAAAGAAGACTGGTAGTTTTGTGTGTGTTTCTGAGTGTAGGATTAGGGTTGGGAAATGTCTTTGGCATGAGTGGGTGGTAAAATGCCCCAACTCCTGTGATACGTGATGATCTGAGGAGGAAGTGGGAAGTGGCTGATCCGGTCCATGTTATTAGTCGAGCTCTGCTAGACCATGTAATAGCCTCATAGCGCAACAGGGAGTCGCTGTTCCAAGAGCCAACTCTGCCCAGTATGACATCCTGATATGGAAGGTAACAGTACTACAGCAAAACTCACTGGATGGCTGTGCACAGGTGTATGTGTGTTTATGTATGTGTGCGCGTGTGTGTGTGGCTAGTTCCTCAGAGTGTTTGCATAAGTGCTGATTCTGCTCTTCCAAACCCTTCAACTCTGCATTTTTTCACAGACTTTCCCTCCTCTGCTGTGCCCTCATCTCCTCTCCTCTCTTCATCGACACACAGCTTGCCTCCTCGCCCTTTGCCTCAATTCGTCACACATACCTTTTCATTACCCCTTTCCGCCCCTTTGTACCTTGCCAAAAAACAGAAAAAGGCCCTCTACCACTTCCACCCATAACAGGGAGTTAAACACAGGAAGGATAGAGGCCATCAAGCTATATTCAATGGAAACACGATAGCTCGACAAAATAAAACAGCTATGAACCACAGAGATGATATAGTTGTGGTCAAAAGTTTACATGCACTCATCGTGGGCATGAATATCATGGTAATTTTAGGCTTTTAATGATTTCTTTGAATGTTCTTTTTCCAGGGTGAAATTACTCTACAGCATACATCTTTAATAAGTTTAAAAAAACTGAATTAGGTTCACAAGTGTGATTTCATTTGAGATTTTGTCTAATCCACACAAGATCAAATGTATACATAAAGGCTCAAATATCTACACACACATATCCCCACTACTATTTGGTTAGAGATCTCTTAGCAAGTTGCACTTTGACCCAATGCTTTTGGTAGCCATCAAAAAGCTCCTGGCAAAATTATGCATGGATATTTGACAACTCTTCTTGGCAGGATCGGTAGAGCTAATTTAACGTGCTTGTTTTACTGGCACGAACCTGCTTTTTGAGCACAGTCCACAAATTTTTAATATCATTGAGGTCAGTGCTTTAGAAGAACATTCCAGAAGCTTAATGTTAGCCTGCTTTATCTATTCCAAAACTGATTTTGAACATTGCCCTATCAGAACACCCAGTTGTGTCCAAATTTCAACCATCTAGCTGTTGATTTGAGATGAAGTTGAAGAATTTGGAGGTAGTCGTCCTCCTTCTTTATTCCACAGCCCCAGAGCATGATGCTACCAGCACAATGCTTGAGTGTGTTTACAGTGTTTTTAGATTTGAAAGTCTCGCCTTTACTCTTCCAAACATACCTCTTGTGATTGTGACCAAATAGCTCAAACGTTTCTCAAGAAGGCAATTGGCTTGTCCACGTGGGGGGGTGCAAATTCTGTTCAAGCTTGAAGGGATTGATTTTGGAGCTTCTTTCTTGGTTGGTACACTCACAGTAACAGTAACATTGATGTTCCTGGAGTTTCCAGTTCTTGGCAGACTTGAGCCTTGGCATTCTTGGGTTGTTTCTGAACATCCTAACCCATTTACTCTCATCTGGGGATAACAGTTGGTGTGACATATCTGAACAACTTGTAGTTTGGTGGAGTTGTTTGAAAGGATGATCTTGGAATCTGCATTTGTTTAGAAGTGGCTCCAAGAGACCTTCCCATTTTTGTGTGAATCTGCAATTCTACTTGTTAGAGCTTGGACTTTGCCATTGTTTGGAACATTAGTCAAGCTAATGAGGTTTGCCAAATATTTCCTTTCAATACTGTCATAGAGAAGCTAGCAGTTCAATCATAATAACTAACAGGATGTTAATAGGCCTTGTTCTTACTTAAAAGACATTCTAGAACCTTCAACTCCAATTAAAGTAAATGAGTTATTATATGTAAATATTTGAGCCCTTATGTATATTTTTGACCCTGTGTGGATTAAAAAATATCAAAAATAAATTCAAAATTGTGTACCCAATTCTTGTTTTTTAAAGATGTATGCTCTACAGTCATTCCACCCTGGAAGAAGAACAGTTAAAAGAAATCATTAAGTCCAAATTTACTATGACATTGATGTCATAGAAGTTGTGGTCAACTTCTGACCACAGCTGTAAAGGGAACACATGCCTCCAGCTTGGATGGACTCGAGTTTGTGACTAGAATCGCTTGATAAGAGAAGGTGACATCAGCAAACAGCTAATGGGAAGAAGTTATTGAGGACACCCAAAAAAAGAGAGGCAATCGAGATCCCAACAAAGAGTGAAAAGTCAAGGAGTTCCACAAAATAACTTTGGGATAAAATGCTTATATATTAGTGTTAAAAGTAAA
>VUQG01002708.1:0-13701 GCA_015106755.1 Etia nguti
GAGGTAAAATTTTAAAAAAAAAAAAAAAAAAAAAACCATTAAAAAACCAAACAAATGTCATGATTACTGTACCTCCTATTTCCAAAGTTTACTGCTTCTTTTAAAAAATATTTGGGGCTAGTAGCCTCCTGAAATCAGGCTGAAATCATGTTTGGACCTTCTGGCAAAACTTCAGACACATTCCTTCTGTTGTACACCCTTGCTCTTGTATTTATTAGTCGCCCACCTGACAGTAAATGTCAAATTTTGGACGAGTCCTGCAGGGTTCAGCTGATCAGTGTCTACAAGCACATGAGAAGAATTTAGGCAACCTAAAGGTTTAACCGCTGAAAATGTGTGATGTTACTTCTATTTTTAAACAGGTCATTAAGTGTTGCCTCCATTTTCTTTTAAAACAAGTTTTAAGCTTATTCTAAATAAGATTTCTTCTCTCTAAAATTCTTCATTCTTTTCATCTCCTAAGCAAACACGAAGGCTGTGAGGCGTCATGTGTTTTTGATGACTATTTTTCCATTTTAGAAACTCTGAAACATCCCCTGTTTGCTTGAAAAGGATAATCACCTAACCCATGAAATGTTGATGAGGAAAATGAGCAGAGCCATATTTACCATACGGAGAAGCTCATTAGAGAGTCAGTGGCAGGGACGAGGTGCATGAGGTGGCAAGCACCTGCCTTCTGTCTGAGGCATGCCTCTTTTATTGCAATGGCTTTTATTTACTCACTCTTAAATTATTTTTGGTCCTTAGTTGACAAAGATAAATGGAGGGATTAATATATATTGGACTAATCTGGAAGCTTGCAGTGGGGGTAGCAGCAAGCCTGGATAGTATTTCCCTCAGGTAACCAAACGCAGGCCCACTGGATTAGGAGCCATTTGCAGTAAGGCTTAGCCATGATCCAAAGCTATTAGCAGAACATGGCTGTTGGAAAAATGATGGGAGGAGAGCTAAAGAGCTTTTTAATTGCATCCTACTGATTGTAATTCACAGATGCTCCTTAACAAATGATTGTATTCACACTTCAGTTGACAGGTTTTAGCGAATAAGGGTCTTGAAAGTCTAATAAAAAGAAAGAAAAATATGATATGCGGACTTTTTAGGAAGCAAGTGTTTTTGGGGTGCTTCATATTTTTGTTCATGAGTACAGCATGAACAAAAATATGTAATAAATGTGACTGGGAAGGGAAAATGAACAGAATAAAATTGAAGTCTGGTTAAAATAGTGCTATACACTGAATCTTATTTACACAGCCACATGTAATTATTTAACTACACATCATCACAGGACTGGAAGGTACATATGAGAGGGGCCCAGATGATAGGTCCAATCGGAAAGCACCTGCATGGGAGTAATGTGACTTTGTAAGAGCTTCCTTTGAATGTTATGTGTATTGCTACTTTAAGTGGACCGGTGTTGTATAAGCACCTTCAATTAATTAGCTATTAAATCAGATGGGTAGCTTAATAGCCTAGTATTGTGGAATGAGTTGATTTTTCATGTGCTGTAGCCTGGCTTTTTTTCTGTCAGTGAGAGCATGGAGATACTTGCTTTGTAATGAGAAAATGACGATGTCCCAAGCGCTGCTTACATCCTCAACATATTAGTGTGTTCAATTGTAAATAAAGTTGCGGTTGCAGTATTCCAGCACATAGCTGGCACAACAGAAGAGAAGCAAGCATAAACATTTTAATAGTGGTGTTCCATTAGGACAAGCAAGGCGAGCAGTGCTTGCAATGTCAAATTTAAAATAGACATAAAATCAGTGGTACCACCGTAAATAGATCTCTCTCTCATTTCATCTCAGACATCCATCAGAGAGGATGTCATCCATCCTCTATATTACTGCCATCTTGTGGCCACAGTCAGCTATTTTCTCTGAAAGATACGTTTGCTTCAGACTCAGAGGAAACCGTAGCTCTCTCTGTCATACGAGTCTCTCCCATGAACAGTGCCTGGAGATAAGTAAGCTGGGAGGCCAGCAGCTTTTTGGGGGATGATTTCTGCATTTGGATAAACCTCTGGTTTCACAGCAAACTGATGGGAGACCAGCATGTAAAGCAAGCTGCCACTGGCTCTGCTTTCAATGCTCTGAGACAAGTTAGGATTTGTGCTTGATATGGAAACACAGCTAGCATTAGCAAATAAATGAGCTTCAGTGATTCATCATCATAGGAAATACGTTTCATCTTGCTAAACATCTTGGCGAACATGTGTGATGTAGAGAAGATGTTTAGCAAGGCGGAAAACAATGGAGCATATGCAGCAGTAATATTGATACATTTGACACTGATGGGGAGCAATTTTACTGCAGAATAATCAGTTTTAATTCGATACTTTATGCTCAGTTTTCAAATAATACAGTTTTATGTGTGATAACGTGTTTTCATAGTGCTTTATTGCCTTTTTATTGCAGATAGAATAGGGTAATATAGAAGATTTTTGGGAAGCACAAAAAATGTTTTAATCTGATCCAATTTTTCTTGTATTGCTAAATAGTGGAGGAAGATCTTTTTTGTTTCTCTGCGTATGGGTAGGGAGAATCTCTCCTTTCCTTTCTCTTAAAGTCACCACACTTTACTGCATTTTAAGTGTATTGTAAAATACAACATTTCAAACACTGCAAAAAATATCAAATACACAAACTGTTTCTTTGTCTACAGCTGGTATATTTCACAGAAAGCACAAAAAACAACATATTATAAGGTAAAGACCCTACAATATTACAAAGAAAGCCCAACAATCCCATAGTTCCAAACAGGCAAGCCCTTGGTAAAAGTGGGAAGGAAAAACTCCCTTTAAAGAGGACAAACTGCCAGCAGAACCAGGCTCAGCAACAGGTTGGGGGTATGGATCTGATCTTCTGACTGACCTTTCGTTGTACAAAAAGGTCGGTTGTATAAAACATTGTTTTGTACCTGTTGAAAGTCAGTTGGACCGGGTACAAAACAATGTTTTCTACAACTATCCTTCAGCTGTACACAACAATGTTTTGTACTCGGTAACTGATGAAGGTTAGTTTGACTGGAAGGTCGTGACTCAGTGAAATAGTGGTCAGTGAGAAACTGTTCAATTTTTTTTTTATGTTATGCAAAGGTTGCATAAAAATACTATATTTGGCAGGTAGGAATTGATACCAAAGGCTAAACTGCTTAATTTGCAGTACTGCGATTATGGATCGCAGGAAGTGGATTCAAATGCAAAAGGTAACAAAAGGTGAGCCTTTATTTTGGCTGATTCAAGAATTCAACAAAAACAAAGAGTCTGCAGACAAAGAGGCAAACAGAATCTAAGGCAGACAGGTGACACACTGGGGAGGTAAGCAGGCACTGAGGCAAGGCCTTCAGGGACGCCACCATTATTTATACACATGAGGGTCATCAGGGGAATTGAACGAAGGAGATGGAGATGAAACCATTAAGACTAACACAGAGACACAGGAAACAAATGAGTGTGAAAATAAAACAGGAAGTAACTAGCAAATACAAAGCTAAGGCAAACACATACACGGCAATTTTACACTGGGGGGAAAACCTAGGAAACTTATACAAGATACTCATTTTAAAAAAAAACTAAGAGCTCCAAATAATCACAGAATCCAAAAGAAAACACAAAAACCCAGGGACTATGACTGGTAATAAAGTTGGACTGGTGCAGAGCAGGCTGTGATGTTCACGGTCAATGTTGGATCACATCAAAAGGTACCATCCTGTCATAAGTGGCATGAGTTGGGTCCGTTTTTCTCTTGCTGGGTTTTTCACCCTTCAGGTGCCCACACCTCATTGTCATCTGCTTCTTCAGGGACAGTATAAGAGGACTAGCTGTGTCATCCAGTCTCCGCCACTGCCTCTCCCTCCTACTAGTGGTAACAGACAGTGGCAACTGCATTTTATTCCTGTTCTTACATGTTTCTCCTTGTTTCCATCTGAAGAGTCTCATGCCATCAGTCAAGATAAGCAAGCTGGTTTGCACAGTGAACCTGCTTGCATCACTTACCTCCATCTTCCCACCTGACTGTTCACCCTCCAACAGAAACACTCACCTGGATGTCAACCGGCGCCCTGCTACTCCCCTCAGGAAAGTTCCCCCGTGGACTCTCAAAGTAAGCTCACAATCACCAGTCAATTTATGCTCACTATAATCAGGAGTCACCTCTCATCTGGACGTAACACTTGTATTCTCTCTTCAGTGGAACCCCTTCCCCCTCAAACCTGAACGATAACCCCACAAACCAACCCTCGCTCCTTCACCCCCACACACCTTTTCCTATTTGTGTATAAGTGAAACTTTTAAGTGTTGTCTCTTTTGGTTCTGCTTTGGGGTCCATCCTAGTCATCCAGCTGTGACACATACAGCAATTTATATTCAAGCTGATGATGCTAATTAGATTCACTCACCGAGTGCTACCTTTGATACCTGCTTTATAGTGTCTAGGGGCTGGAAATCAGTTGTATAGCTTGCCGAACATACTTATTTATTACCGAATTCAGTTGTCTAACTCCACAAAGACCAGTGAATATTAGAGTACCAGCACAGGTCAGCTGATCACAAAGAAAAATGTGAATTAAGCAGTGGAAATAACTACACCTGATCTCAGGGTTCTCCCACCTGCTAAATCCCTTTTTAATCCCTGTTTAAGAGTAAAAAACAACAGTCATGCTTTTTAACAAATTTCTACCATTTTTAAAAACCAAAAGTTTCCCATTTTTAGGTTTCATATCATGTTACACCAGGAACAAAACATATAAACTACTGTTTGTTAAAAAAAATGTTGTTGCAAGTGAAGCCATAAAGCTGTTTCAAGCTGTGTATTTATTTGTATTTGTATGTATTTATTTATTAGAGTTATGTCTCACTACCTATATATAGCAACAATAAAACGAATTACTTTTTCACAATGACTTTCTAAATTTAAAAACAGAATAATTTCTCGTTACTTTTGTATGAAAATATTATTAATCTCATTTTAATCCTAGCTATTTTTATAGCCTCACTTAAATGAAGATGATCGAGTGTTACCACAAATGCATGTTTCACCAACCGAACGTAAAGCAAAAGCAAATCAAGCACTCTCTAAATCACTGCCTGATACAGTGCCTACAGCTGTTGAGTAACACTGCATTAAAAGACAGATATACAACAAAATTCAAATAACTGGTACAGCAAAAAGTAAAGAGCTTCTCCTTTAAAGCGGCTCATCATCCGTTTGAAAATACTTTGGATTTAGTGCAACTGATGTTAACTGAGAAGCAATCATATCCAAAGAGTGCTGTAAACCTTGCAATGAATTGGGGGGGATTTCTTTGTTTTTTTTGTAAATTTGTCACAATTAAATGTTTCAGATCAATTACTTTTTTTGTTGAGCCAAGTAGGTTTGGATAGCTTCTGTCCCTCAGTGAGCACAATGAAAACTGCATTTTGTGGTTACTCAATATTTAAATTAGCTTGGTGATCAGGAAGGAGGCAAATACTTTTTCACTTCAATGCACCAATTTTGCTTTCACCAGTAACCCACATCTCTTGTGGATCTAAATTTGGCATGTTTGTTTGCTGTTCTTGTTTCACCTGAGCAGATTACAATCCAGTTGGTTCAGTTGGATAGTGTCGTGGTAAGGCTACACACCTTTGGAGCGGGAGTCGCAAGTTCATTTCCCACCTAGTATCCAGTAAGGGTCCTGGCTAGACCCCCCATGATAAAACCCAAGCCCTGGAATGGCGCGGCTATGTCTGCAGCCTGTCTGCAGCTCGGACACAAAACATTTCACTGCATGTTGTACACTGTATGATTGTGTACAACAACACATCATACAAATAAAACATATTCAACCCCACCAAAGACTCTATGTCACACTTAAAACAAGATTTTAAACTGAAAACCTGAACATAACCTGCTCCCCACCAGGGTATATCTTCAGCATATGTTACCATGGTGATATAGCCAGGTAAAAGGAGAGTCACCTTTGTGACAGTGACAACTCTGGCTTTAAGCTTGATCTGGCTCTCACGCTCCTTAACCTTGCGTCATAGTACGCCCTTCAGGGTGAAGGAGCCAAAAAGAATGTTTGATGTAAAGTAAACAAACACACAGACCTAAGCAGAAAGGATTTACCTACAGTAGCACCTCAAAGGTAAAGCTGTAGCAGGGGGAGACAGACAGCTGACCAAAGGCCCTGCTAATATAAGTACAGACTATAACAGCTAACTGGAATTATGTTACTGTTTTGTTGCTCACATTTGTTCAGACGTATTTTTCAGTGCACAACTGTGTTTGATTTAAGTGGTTCTTTTTGTTTGCATTAACAAATCCTCTGTAGAGTTGGAGCTCTGGAGAAGATCTAATTCATCAAACTGAAAACGCCTGTCGAAGAAGCAAAAATATTTTATATTCTCTTGTGTCCCCTTGTGAGTCCACGTGTCATCTGAAAATGTTGTCCCGGAGACATCTACAGAGCTACCACAGTGGTGTTTATTTCTCATATGTGTACAGATTTTGACAGTGTGATGGTGTTGTAGCTGTGAAAAAATAGTCACAAAACTTTGCAAGTATGTAGCTGAGCTGCATGGGAACTAGTGGGGCCCAAAAATGTGGCTGTGGAGCCATTTACAGCACTGCAGGAATTACTGCAATGTCTTGAGTGAGCACTGTATGTCACATTCACAAACGCACCTCAGCACAGATGCTGACTTTGACGCGTGTGCCGATAACACACCAGATCATCCCTCTCCTGCATGATTTGGTAGATGAAATAAGGTGAATAATTTAACTTGCATTCATGGATCCACCAACTATGCTCCCTGACATGGGGTCCCGGAAAAGTTTGTAACTCCTTGCAGGGATTTCCACAACCCAACTGTGACCAGTTGTACTGTAGTGCTACGAGAGGGCCTGCAAAACAATTCCATTCAATAGTGATTGCAGACTGATCCATGTTCTAATGAAATACAGAGATTTCTCAAAATTATTTAGAATTACTTTTATGATCTTATCTACAGTAGCTCCCCAAATTCGTTGACTTTTGCAATTTTGACAACATTTCAACAACAATTTTATACTTAAACTACTGAAAGCCCACAAAGTCTCTTCTCAGCTTAAACTCTGAGAGACTGCTTTTCTGGGATTCTTTCTTTATACCACTTTGCAGGATGTTGCAGTGGGTGGCACTGTCACCTCACCCCGAGAAGGTCCTGTGCTTGGTTAACTGTTGATTCTATTTTGTCTCTCTGTGATGGACAGGTCCACGTCACCTGTCTTTGGTATACACTAACTCTAACATTTGGCAGCTGGGAGAGGCTCCCGTTGACCCTGGATTAGAATCATGATTAAATTGATGTGTTTTAATAAGTTCTTGAGTCTGTTCTCATTTCATGTCATTTTTGTTTCTCTTTCAGTTTATATAAGAATTACAGTGTATAACACTGGCATGTCATTATGTTACCCTGAAATTAATTTGTGAACAATTAGCTTAATTTGATAAAGAAAATACCAATAACTCGGGGAAATAAGGTCACTAAAAGTAAAAATCAGTTTAAGGGGATCATTTTTGTGCTGCCCTTCGCTATAACAATGACTTTTATGTTAAAACCGAGGATATACTGTCCACTTTCAGGTCACACCACAAACAGAAACACGTGTTTCTTACCGAAGCACGTCTGCAGGGAAACTAGGTCAATGTGTGCTAAGAGAAAAGAAAGACGTCGAGCGAGAGATGCCACACTTTTTCCCCCTCACGTCATCTCAGTGACTGGATTACTTCATTTAGAAGTGAGCAAAACCGAGGCCCAAATGTAAGTGATTTTTGTTTTGGGGTTTTTTTGTGATGTGATTTGCATGTAGTAACCTGTGATGTTGTAGACTGTTTGTTTGCGTTTAGGAAAAGAGAGAATATTTTATTTATTGCATTAAATAGCGCTGATGACATTTTGCAGACATGTGCTTTGTCAGCTGATTGGCCTGTAGAGGAAAGGCTGGAGTGTCAGACTCGCACAATTGTCATTCATAAAGTGCTTTACAAACCCGAACATTGCAGCTTCCCCTGTCAGTGCAGCTAGCCAAACAACAAAGAACCACTGACTTCTACAGACACAGACAGTGAAAGTGGACGGTATACCCTCGGTTTTCACATAAAACTCGTTGTTACAGCCAGGGGCAGTACAAAAGTGACCCACTTAAACTGATTTTTAGTTTTAGTGTCCCTATTTTCCCGAGTTATTGGTTCTGGTACTAGTTAGCTAAGGTAAACTAATGTAAGTTAATTAACCTGCCAGAAACTGCCAGAAGATGGCGCTAAATATGTTTTTTAGCTTTAAGCGTTCACGTCATAAACCCAGCTTCACAGACAAGAGTTACATCCAGGGGCGGATCTAGAGAAATTTTCTTAGGGTGGCATGAAAATAATCAAATGGGGTGGCAAAATTTAAGCCATTTTATTTTACACATATGCAGGTGTTCAATTCTGTAATATGTATTATATATGGTTAAAATAGTTCAAATGCAGTAAGTGTACACATGTTTTATGTAAACATAGTCTGTAACTTTCTTATCGGTTTTAACCCAAATAATTAAACAGTTCCGTTACATAAGAAAAAATGTGAATTTTGATTTTATGCAGTGCATAGCCTCTATAATGAATAAGCATGCAGCATGTATAAAATCCAGAGAGCTACACAGCATGAGGTGTATCAATTTGAAATACAAGTCTCACTTAAGTTTCAAACCCTTTTTATTAGAAATAATCAAATTGTTACGTGCTTAAATTTAAACAAAATGTTAGAAATCTGTCATTAACAAATTTTTTGGGGTTAATAACATTTACCTGTGTTAACATGAACCACCTGTGTTGAAATGCCCATGGTGTTGATTCAAAATGTGCTCTGGCACATTCATAGGCGTCGGTTGCTGGTCAATGCTATGAGCTGAACTGATTTTTGGTTTGGGGAGTTGGGGGGTAACACTACGCAGTATATTGAGTTTTGGAATTTATATTTAGTGTTAATTGTAGCTAGGCTCAAAGTGTTAATGCTAGCTTATTTTAATAAACAACGTTGTCATATGCAAAACTAGGGTGGCACTAGAGTTTTTATGCCACCACAGTAGAGCCACCCCTGGTTACTCTATGTCAGTTTTTGAGAGCAGAGCTTAATGGTGTAAATTAGCCTTTTTACATTTAGTGTTTCATGTGCACTTCAATTCTGGCAGTTGCTATCATCTAAGTAGGTTTGCTAATCTATTACTTTAAAAAACTAGATCCGTTATCTTCTCAGGTTATCTGCTGTTATTTAAATGTAGTCTATTACATAAAAAAATATACGTGTATATATTTCTCTCTGGTTGAGCTTGTAATAAGACTCAGATAGCTGAAGGTTTTATCCTAAAGGGGGGCTTCTGCAGTGCACTACATCACACACAAGGTGGAGCTGCAGAATAAGATTTGATGCTGCCCTGTTTCATTTAGTCAATGGAAGAAGTGCTGGAAAACAAAAGGAGAATTTATCGACTTTCTTATCTCACGTAGATTAAAACATGGTTTAACAGATATGAACTCTGTTTCACACGTCCAGATGAAAAGACAGCTTCTCCATTTTCCTCCTGACCTTTTCTGCTAATCACAGCCACTGTAAAAACAAGTGCCATAAAACACTGGCCAGCTGGTGATAAAGAGCACTTACATCTAGCAGGTGGTGCTCTGTACGTAACGTCCCCTCAGTACAACCAAGCAGTTATGGCTTTATTGCCCTACACATCCCCTTCATATCTGTGTACTTCCCAGCCGCGGCCAGGTAAGACCACCTGTCGGAACAACGATAAGACAATAAGAGGGATTGTATGCAGCGATAGCCTGGCAGGCACTGCCTTTGGCTGTGATAATAGTAAAGTGCAATATTTTGATGACCGTGGCCATGGCCATGTTGGTTTAGTGCAGTGTGTGTTTTTGTGTGTGTGTGTGAGTGAGAGAGAGAGAGATACATTGTACTTTTCTTGAACCTTGCAGACCTTCTGTCTGTGCTAAGGCCAAAGCTGTCCACTGGAGGGCAATGGTGCTCACTATACCAGAAAACCCTTTTTACATGTTTAAAAACCGGTTTGATTTCTATTTTTAATATTTTCCACGTTTATTTTAGTTTTAAGACACATTTTAAAGGTACTGTTTCAACAAAGGAGTTTTGAACTGCAAAGAACAGCTGCTTACTTTCAGCACATGCTGGTTGCAATAAACAAATATGGCTCACTTACTTTTTTTATTTGTTGTTTTGCAAGATTATCTGAACAGTACCACAGCGGGAGCTATGGACAACACTCAGCCACTTGCACAGGGTGGTTGGCTTAGCAATTGTACAAACAGGGCTGGCTGATTATTTTTGCTTTGCTTTACCAACATGCCATTGAGATCAGCAGATCAACAGCCAGCTTTTTGAGTGCTCTACTTTTCAGTGTGATGTGCAGTAAGTCTGAGGATCGCTGTGCAAACAGCCTCTTTATGACAGAGAGCAAGGTGAGCGGCTTCAGACACTACAAGCCAGACAACTCATCAAACAAACACACTAGAGGCACTGAGTACACTCACTGTGTACCATCTCGTTTGTGTTATTAGAGAATTTATTGACATTAGTATAATATTACAGCTTGGCACAAATAAATACAGTGCTGATGTAGTTTCTTTGTGTGTTGTGGTGCACATTATCTTCACCTTACAGCAATATTTTTGTGTTTTCTGAAACTTGCCGGCATTTCGACACCTTGCTGTTGGTGCTAACATACATTCAGCATCATCTCCTCAGTTATGACAGAAGATCTAAGTTGCCGCCTTTATTCCTTTCTTCGCACTCGTGGCATTAAGAAACATTTCGTGTTTATACAGCACACTGAAAGGTAGCGTCTTTTCTACGTGGGCTTTAGCACCTTTCAGCACCTTGCTAGCAGGCTCACCTGATGAATCTGCACAACTCCCTGCTGCACAGCTGAGAGGCTTCTTTTCTCCAGCCTAGCAACAGCTTTAGCACTAATCTCCCTTGCTCTCTGTTTTCTCTTTCATTTTGCTTTATTGTTTCTTGAATGTGAAAGTTGATGACTGATTTTTTTACTGTTCTGCCACCTTTCAAATCTCTCAGCGTGCCTTATCTCGAGATAAAACCCCAGTGCCTGTAAATGGTTGAATTGATTGCAGGTGCACTTAGTGCTCAAATTATAGCAGAGAGAAGCGAAGCATGTATGCTAAATCCTTACAACCAAGGAGATATTGAGCTGAACCCTGTTGTGCACTTTAAAGAAATGCTGCCTAACGAAATAAAATTGGGTTTTTTAAATGGGACAATCTGCTAATTATAACTAAATTAGCCTGAGCTGCCAATATGTAAAATGCTTATCAAAACTGCCACAACAGAGTTCAAAGCAAAGGGAAAAGCAGTCCTGACTGCCAGACAAATAGTATGATGCTCCATCATTATTATTAAAACACTTTCTTCCAGGGTGCAGTGTTCTGTATTTATTTATTTCAAAATGAGCACCAATTGTAGCTGTCAGAAGGCCAAACAAGAGGCACCGCAGCTGTCTTACAGTCAGTCACATGTGATGATGCTGGCCCATTAACGTCGTTGTTCTCATATCCATAAACGGATATTTCGAAGCAACATTTAAAGTGTTTAGCCAAATTAGAAGTCAAATGAGCAACAACATCTGCTATACGTTAACGTCGAAACATTTTCCAGAGACAACACAAAAAAAGACGTGACCGCAGATTCAAATGCCTCCCTTTTCTTTTCAGTTCTGGGATTTAAAATGGGTCAGACATTAGAAAGACTATTGTGAGGAATAGGAAAATATCATTCACGGAATCAATATCTATTTCCATATGGCATGAGAATGATAATAGGCCAACAAGCTCATACAGATAGTCCAAAAAAGAAAGGGGGTTAGGAGGTGTTTCACTGGTTCATGTTCATAAAAACACATCAGTGAATCATGTGGTCTGCTATTTTCTACATCAGTGAGAAATTAAAGCAACTGCCACAACTGCCAGTCTATTGCCTTTAAATCAGCTGTTAAGCAGCTTTACAACTGCCAGCATCTATTTCATTTTCAGTCTTTACAAGCTCGATTAGATTCGACTGAATTATTCATTCCTTTGTGAAGGAAGAGCCACAGCCACTTACTTTTTTAAGTAGCTCAGAACTGTGTGCATTCGCTTGAATTGCAGATCAAATGTAGCATTTACATTAAAAACATCTAAAGGCCTTGATGGACATCTTAGGCAACGCTTGGTTGTCTGAGATGTCCTGAGATGGCCTTTTTTCGTGCTGTTTTGCTTGTGGTGTTTCACTGGTGCCAAAGTGGGCCTGGTTTGCAGCCATGTGTGACTGGGGCACTTAGTGGCTCACACTAATGACCCTAATTGGGAAAGTGGGCTCAGTTTCAGGGTCACTGACAGACTGACTGGCATGTGAGGAATGTGACCGGGTGGCACCCTCCTATTGTTTGGGCCAGCGTATCAATTAGCTGCTTATCGCAGTGGACACCTTTCCACACGTATCTCTCCACAAATGGAAAATGACCTGCTTTTTCTTGAATAACCCTGCATGCAAAACATTTTCTGTATTGCATCTTGTGCCTTATGAGTTCCTAGACCCAAAAATAAAAGAAACATGCAACAGTCAAAAAATTCTCACATTTTTGTCTAAAGCCTCCAAACTTGTCTTCAAAGACTTCTCTCTCATGGGAAACTAAACTCACCTGACTTGGGAGGTTTCAGTTCTTTCAGCGATCGCCTCTGACTTCCATCGCTACAGTGCCGAGCAGCTTTGTCCCTTTTGTCACACAGCTCTGTAGACAGATATGCTTTGTTACCACAGGGAGTGGTGGGCTATTTGTTAGTGTTGTACTCTGAGCTGGAATTAGGTTTTGATGCATCCCTGTGTGGGATGAAGGTTTTCAGACAGAATTCAGGAGAAGTGGAGTCACCGAGCGAGAAGTTTCACAGTAACAATTGTTGCACACCCTCTGGCATCACACTGTCAGTTAATCAGGTGTTTGATGTGGTTGGCCTCATGCTATGCTCCACACCCTCAGAGGCTTCATGAATGAACCTGTTGAAGCAAATTGAAAATGTAGCTTCAGTCAAGAATTTTCTGAAATCCGTTCTGTTTTCATTGCAAAGATTAATATATTTGCACTGCTGTTTTAGCTGTGATGTCATAAAATATGGAAAAGCACATGTGTTTGTTGCTTTTTTAATAAAACTGCAGCACTCATAGTTCAAACTGGCTATCATATGATCCTTTCTAGTGCATTAAAACGAAAGTGAGCAAAATTCACAGTTCTTTCCTTAAAATGGATGAATGTTCCCAGCTTTTTAACACAAAACTTGTCAGCTTTTGTGATCCAGAACAACAGGGAAACTCTGTCTGGGGAATTGTATATTTCATATTAAAAATAGCAATACTCTTATGCAAGCTCTGTGCATTTTGTTTCCCATTAACCTCCTAAGACCGAACTCTTAATTTCTCTTTGCCATTTGGGCTGATTGGGACCTGATGAATGTAAAAACAAAGAATTACCTGATTTTTTTTTTTTCTTCATACCTGATTTTTGTTTCTGAGAAAAATGAGATCCACATATGAGGACATTCGTTTTAAAGTTCGATAGAACAGTGGCAGTATAATGTGCTCGTAAGTGGATATCAGGCCCTTGTAGAGCACAATTTGGTATTTTG
>VUQG01002708.1:25517-36325 GCA_015106755.1 Etia nguti
CGATCCCTCTTCTTTGTTTTAACGTGTTTCAAGCGAGAGGTGAAGGGAGACGGCACGAGCACTGTCAGCATATTAAAAGATATGTCAAAATACTTTTTTTGAAACAATTCACTCTATACCATGTGTAGACATTGTGCCCCAGATGCTGTGCATACACTTCCCACAGCCTGCAAGCATTACATTTATAGTCAGGCAACCTTCCTTTTTGACCCAGGTTTTTAAGCAATCTTCCTCTTCTGTGGCTTCGGTCACAAAGTGTCTTTTTCCCCAGTCCAGACTCACGGAGGTCAGCCTAGTTCAGTCCCAGTCGGCCCCACAGTTCCCCTGCCCTATATGTACACTTGGTCTGGCTATGTAAACTTTGACATGTGGGTGTCAATCTCTCCCATATTTACCGTGGGCTTTATCAGACCATGATTAGTTTTCCGAGCAAATTTGGAGGTAAAAAGAAAAACACCACTAGCAGTATGTAAGCCAACACTGCGTGTGCCACTGTTGGGCACTGCATATTTACAAGGGTCCAGCTTGTTTTGTTAAGGCTTTCTCTGTAGGTACATGTCAACCAAGGGCTTCTGGAAGAAGCAGGGGTTTATCAACAAGCAAGAAAGGGTGCTTTCACGCATGCCATCCACCCCGACAGGTTCGTGTTTGTTAGCTGTGGCGTTCCCTTACTTCTACTATAAATACTTGGAGCGTTGTGGATGTCAACAGCAGTATTTCTGTGAAACAATCACAATGTCATGGACGTGTTTTGCTAGACTGGCTCAAACAAGTAGGCCAGAGGAGGAAAAAAGACTTCCTGAAGTTGATGATGCACTGAAAAAAAGGAGTTGGCTGTACATTAAAACAAGACAGATGGGATTATTTTCATTTATTGCATTAGGAAAACAATGGCGCAGGACATCCTAAGATTGAACTTGATAGGATTATATTTGTGGACACTGGTCAATGACATACGAGGGCCCTAAGTGTTTGCCTCAAACAAATGGTCCCCACTAAACGTGTACTCAAGCCAGAGTAAATTTGATTGTGGTGACTGGAGAGAGGAGGGGTGATTTCGGCCATTCCTGTAAACACAGGAGAAAGAGAAACATTTGCTATGACACGGATAAAGCAAAGATGATAATAGCATGCAAATGTTGGCAGATGTAACAAAGCAGTTTGCTTTTACGGACCTTGAAGAGCCCTCATAGAATATTGACACTGACCTTAGCACTCCTGGTAATCTGCAGTTGTGCAATTTTATTTTTTCATATTTTCCAGGCATCCAAGGCCTGGTAATGTAGAATACTGTGAATAACCCTGACTTTCAGTGCAGTAAGTACGTTTCCAGATTTACCTCTGATTACATTCTCAGAACCCGTCTATGAACAGTCCTCTCTGCGCTAATCCAGAGTCGGCTCTCCATCGACACAAATCTTATCAAAAAGTATTCATGTTGAAGTTGTGCTTCCTCACTCCCAAGTTACCATCTAGTCTGGACAAATCCCACTCTCTGCTGCTCGGTGTCATGGTAACCGTGGGAACGCTTGGGCTCTGTTTAATAAATGTGGTTGGACGAGGAGCGAGGCGCCGATATTGACCACTCAAGAAAAGATTAAACGCTGGTGACATTTCCGAGGTGGAATTTGCAATTTCCACAAATATGAGGGCGTCCTCGAGCCCGGCATGACAGCACATAAAATCAATACAAATAACCTGAATCCCTAATACCTTGATCCCTGTTAGTGGAGGGATGCATTACAACTAAGACACTGGGAAGTGGGAGACACAGCTCTCCATAACCCCACCACCAGGCTCACTGCTGATTCCTATCGACTGTCTCCAGGCCAAACACAGACGCAATAACAATTAGGTGGGACACTGGGCCAATTCTCTCACTCTCACACACAAACACACACTCGTATAGCACAAAAAAAGGAAAAGAAATGGATAAATATAATAAGAATCACATCACTTCTTCAAATGCTGTTTTCTGTGGGTCAGGTATATAAATATACACATGAGAGAAGGTGTTCATCCACCATTAGAAACTATTAAATGCCACACAACATGATTCACAAAGCCAACATAAACATTCCTATTGATATTCACACTGTGGAAAAGATATCTTTGGGAACACATTGGACACACCCGTTGTGAGTCATCACACCAAGAAGGATTAGCAGGCTTACCCCAGACTTAGCCGAGGGGAGATACTGAAAAGAAAACAGCTTTCCTTCTTTATATCTTCTTTTCTGTCTCCTGCAAGAGCCAAAACTGGGGGTGGGGGTTTGCTGCGCTGTACAGTAGCTACTAGGCAGGGTCTAGCTGTCACTGCAACTCTGGCGTTTTTATTCTCTAAGCTCTCACAGAAGGGCAGGTGAGGGGAGGCAGGTGGCTCTTTTACAGCACGGAGAGCAGTTGGCCTCTCTTCAAAGCAGGCACCCGTAAATGTCACACCACTTTGAGTCTAGGGAGAACTCATAAACAAAAGGGATACTACTGCCAGGGAACAGGGGTTAGGAAAATTTCCCTTATCGAGAAAGTTAAGTGCTACGCGTTGGCTTCAAACAGTTCAACGTGGGAGTCGTCTTGTGAGCTATCGATCGCCCCATCATATATAGACCCGTGTTCATGACTAAAATATTGTTCGGTTCAGCCGAGTAGGCAATCAAGCTCAGCTGTGCCCTTCATTTCCTGCTGATTGTGGTGTGGTTTCATTACCTTTCTATGGAGGTGATAACAGTGCACCTGCTGTCTCTGCTTCCTGTGTCTGACCACAGCAAGGCAAGCCACTCCTAGTCAGCACAGTTGTCTGCCTACAGGTGGTGGTGGAGCTGCTGACCCTGCAGTGGTGCCGGATACACACAATTACCAACAGCTCTCATAATGGCCATGTTCTTTACTCAGGATTAACTGTTTCTATTCCCCTTCCAATCCAAGAATAAGGAACCGATTCCATTTACTGCCTTAAAGGGGAACTCAGTCTGTGAGAACAGTTAAGTAATGCCAGACTTCATGCTCTGGAAAATAACCCTGATGAGTACGATGAACTCCTCTTGTTTTCTTAAATGGTGCTCTAAATTAGTTGCACACAAAAAAACTAAATATAAACCATAAATCCTGAAATGCAATAAAGTAACTGCAGAAAAATAAAATGCATGTAACGAAGAAAGCTAAACTGAACTGGATAAGTGGAAGAAAATGGATGGATTTGTTTTTTAATTATTCCCCAGTTTGCTTTTTACAGCCTGCATCTGTGAGAATTTTAGTTTCCCAATCCGTCATGAATTTTTTCCTCACATGTTTTTTCCTCATATATTTAGGTGAGCTGTTTGGTGAAGGATCACCGATGGATGTGAGAATCTGAAGCCCGGCCCTAAAGCTCTCCTGTCAGGAGGCATTACTGCTCCGTGTTGTGCAGGAGGACAGTTGGAATCCTTCAACACTGATATCTTAATCTATGTCTTTCAGAAGTGCGACTCCTGATGAAGTGGTCACTAAAGTGGGGAGGGAGGAGGTGCAGGAAATCCAGGTGGCCCGTGACGTTCACCGGCAGGTAAATCTGAAAGAAATGGCATGCCTTGACTCCTCGCTCCTTTTAACCCCCCACTCCCCCGTTCCAGGCGAGTGTTTGCAAGAGAGGTGTTTTAAAAGCTGTGCCCCAGCTAAAGCTGCCATCATCATTACACTAAGAGGCTGAACTGTGGTGGTATAATGTGTGTGCCGAGTTACTCTGTCTGTTTGAAGGGCCCTCAGCAGAAGTGTGTCTGCTGTTGACTCTCCCCATTTAATATTGTTTGAATTTTTCATCAAGATCCCAGGCCCTGTTACAAGAGCCCTTTGTTTTCTGACTTGTTTGTACATTCTTTGCGCACGCTTGTGTGTGCGCGTGCGTGCGTGTGTGTGTGTGTGTGTGTGGGAACGGTAGTGTAAGTGCATGTTTGCAGAGAGGTAACAGACAATGATTTAGCGTTAAATGTAACAAAGTTAACGCTGTTTTGCAAGCCTCAGTACGTAATCTTATGTCACCTGTTTATTTTTACTGCAATATTTCTTTGATTTCAAAGTATTGTCCATCCCAGAGGTCTGTGAGGGTCTAATGAGGAATTCCAGACTCAGGACTGGACATCCAGCTGCAGACTCCCCTGTCTTCCACTGCCTTTTGTTCTGGGGACCCCGACGTAGCCTTGAATGCAGGTCACTGCAGGTTACTGACAAAGCTTGGTGAAAGGGGCGTTTTGTGAGCATGTCTGAAAGAAGTGCATACAATTTAAAAATAGCCTGCCCTCCTGTCAATGTATCGCCATTAAAAACAGCTGGGCTGGGCTTCTGCCTGCATTCAGCCACGTGAAAGTTGATTCTCTCATTGTGCGCCTATCTTGTCACAACTCCCCCTTTACTGCCATCCTTTGTTGGCTGCTTTGTGCAAGCACCATCACGGAGGCAAAGTCAGCCTCATAAAAAGAGTTCATTTTGGATTCACTGGCCTCCGATGAACAGTGGGAACTTTCTTTATTGTGCCTTCATCCATAAATCGGTGCTAACTCGCTGGGCCCTGTCAGTCTGTCTCAAAAGATTCTTTAGGGGGCATTTCCTACTTCTTCCCTTGGACGCGTTTTGTAGGTGATCGTGCAGCTCACTCTCAGCTCCAGTTCCTAGGACGGTGCATGGCGGATGCTCCGTGCATTTATTTTATTCCAATAACAGCGGAAAGAATAGAAATGCCTTTTTATTTTTGATGGCGGGAATATATTTCGATAATCAAACTTAATTAATCTCACCTGGCAGCCAGATGATCGTGCAGGCCCGTGAGAGTGTTTTCATTTTGCTGTCAGTTATGACACATTGGAGCTATCATTGGCTTTAGGATCAGTCCTCTGAGCCTACAGGTAAAAGTAAACACACAGGATCCCACCCATGGAGCAGCTGTCAGTGGCTTCAATGAATCAGCTCTACCTGCGCAACCAGGCACTCTATGGGTTAATGGAAGTGGAGGCGGACAGTCTTGTCTGTATGGCATAGCCGCCTCTGTTAGATGTGGTGCTTTCAGGAAGACCTCCTTTACCAGGCTTGTCATTTTCCACCACCCCTTATTGTTCCACCCCCTGTCTCCGTCTCCGACTCTCTCTCTCTCTCTCTCTCTCTTTTTCTTTCTCCCCTGGGCCCTCTCTTCACTCTGTCCAAGGCCTTTTCTGATGCCAAGAAAACACACACAAGCAAGCAGCAACATGCACCCTCACACTGACACACTCATAAAGACAGAGACAGAAGCAGTCCAAGACACAGAAGACTCACACAATCAGAAAGTCAATAAATGGCCTTCTTATCTTATCAGTACTGTCATCGCTCTATCATCCACAGCCGGTCCTTTTGTCTCATTGCCTAGTGATTCCCAAACAACGGATGCAATTTATACTTAGAAGGTTTGAAATAAGCCAAACCTTTGAAATTTCACTCAAATCAAAGATTAGTTTGCAGAAACGAAGAAAACATTTTTTTTGTTTGTTTGGGGGTTGGTTTTTTTTCAAAAATGCAGAATCATTTGTAATCAAAGCAGGCACACAAAAAGGCCTTTAAGTTGTTTATGAAAGATCATATGGAAGAACAAATCTACAGTGGCTAGGAGTGTTTACACTTATTGTAATTCTAATGCGTGTGTTTTCTTTTTGGTCTACTTTTGGCTGAGGGGTCACCGCAGCGGGTAGCTCTGCATATTTGATTTGGCACATCTTTACACCAGATGTCCGATTTGATATATGTGTAGTTGTACTTAAGCTTGTACACACAGACACCTAAATAAACCATAAAAAATGTTTTTACTGTGTTTCGTTATTGATAAATTACTGAATTTTGGCCATTCTTATTTTTAAAAGTTTAATTGAAAAGGAAGAACTCCCAAAGTCCTTCTTACAAATGATACGATATGTAAAAATATAAGTTAATTCATTTGTGATATGCTGTGAGGCCTGTGGGTTCCCTCCACTACTAAGGT
The DNA here is from genome assembly GCA_015106755.1 of Etia nguti. NCBI lineage: Eukaryota > Metazoa > Chordata > Actinopteri > Cichliformes > Cichlidae > Etia > Etia nguti. Next base: position 31,495 of record VUQG01002708.1, read on the forward strand.
ATCCCATGAGTGAGCAATATACTCAGTGTTAATAGTAAGAAAAACTTTATAATAGAAATGTTCATTATGCACAAATTTCTCTCATTGATATTCTCATATTTTTGCATTCATAATTAAAGCAGATCTTGATGCCATGGATTTAAAATCCAAGCAAATTCCAGGTGTATCAACAGTATACAAACATACTGCTGTGAAAACATGAGAGGCCACTGCTGAAAAAAACCTAAATATTCACCCCCCTCCCCATAATTAACTATTAGACATAACATTGTGTTGTTTTTGTTGATATTAAAGCAGCTCTTTTAATGGTTACATAGAAGGCATTTTAAAGATAGGCTTCACAGAAAATGTAAACTCCTCCTCTCATCCTGCTCATTTTCTCCCTCACGGCTCTCCGCCTCTCTGCTCTTTTGTTCTGGCTCTCTTTCTGCTTCGGCCGCTGCCGCTGCTGCGCTGCTGATGGAAGGGATTGTCTAGTTTTATTAATATGACAGGTGAGCCTGCCCAGCTGCTACCTGAGTGCATCTGTTTGTGTGCGTGCGTGTGTGCGCGTATTTGTGTGTCTCTGTGTGTGTGTGAGTGTGCCAAAAAGCAGCAGCTGTTTCATACACGCAATGCAGTCATGGACTCACTCTCATGTGAACCCTTTCACTCCGGCATTATTGTGGCATATAGATTTTTATTTTATTGCACTTTTGATTCACAGCAGCCGTTTAGAGGATGGTGCAAAGAACATCAACACATCTCGTGAAACCGGTGAAAAGCAACAACTGGCCAGATGCTCTCCCTTCTGGATCCATATTTGTGCATTATTACCCTCATATATGAGTACTTTGTTTACTTCCTGGGCTGCAAATCACCAGTGTAATTTCCACTTCCCCACTGAGATGGCCATAACATCCCTGCGCTTGTATATACACTTTATGGTTTGACTCATATGTTGGGGTTCAATACTTTCTTATTGACTCAGGTAATTGAACATGAGGGACACGGTCTGTATTCATAAAAGAAGCAGAGAGACTTTTCAGTGAATCCAGGGTTATTCGAACAGTCGTGAGAAGCTTCTGGCAGCGCGATCGACACGCTGTTTTGCTTTGAGAGAAGCGTCAGGTTGTATGTCTGTCATTGACTGCAGTTCAGGCATGACCACGGCAGGACAGAGGTCTTCCACCTGAGCAGCATTTTGTTCTGAGTCGCTCCATTACCTGAGTGAGCCTCCTTTGTCTTATAGCTCCATGTGGAAAATGAATACAAGCTGAAACGGTTCAGGTCACCAGGCATCACGAGCATTGTTTGTATGTGTGCGTTTGGGAGGGCTAAAAGCTGAGAATGATTTTAATTTTTCCTTTTAAATCCAACAAACACCTGCTCTGTGGTTTCTGATCCTATCAGAGATATGTTTCATGAGGGTACTACCTGAAAATCATCAACCCACCAAAGATTTCTAAACTTTGGTGTATTACAGTGTTTTATAAACAGACAGATGTCAATAGATTCCCACTCAGTACAACAGAGCCATCACATTTATATATGTATATAATGTTTTTCTTTCTTTTTTTACTTTAAGGAGTCAGGCTGGCTGATGACGGCTTATTTGTGCCGTTGTGGTGCCTGCATTGCCCTCACTGCTGTTAATTTTTACACTCTTTAAAAAACAGAACTGAAGTACTATGATGTCATTTGTACAAGTTTTAAAGGCTTCCTTCATTACTATGATGCTTAATGGCTGTCACATTTATTATCAGCCCTAAAAAATATTTACAGAAAAGAATTAATTATATAAAACTTTAAAGAACAGACAGAAAAGTTGCCATATGGCGAGGCTTTACCCCCAAAAAAGGCCAAGTCTTATTTTTCTTCTTTTTTTTGCCTATCACTAAAGGCAGCAGGTAGAATTAGAAGGGTCATTACTCATCAAGTACATTTTCCATAGAGTTGCATATTACGTCTTTCTAGGTGTGGGCCTGTCAAAAGGCAAGAGGTTAATGCAGTGCAGTGCTGCTTAAAGCACACTTTGCTCTTTTCAAATTTAGTCATTGTGCCCGGCGAGATCAAAGGGCCCTTTCAACATGTTGCTGTGTTCAGTGAGCTTTCATGTCTTACCTCATTACTGGAAAACTTTTCTTTGATTGAGCCGAGGTCTGAGCTGAGTTTGGTCAGACAATGGGGCTGGACGACTTTCACCATAATACAATGAGGAGGCAACAAAGATGTTGTCTCAAATCCCTCTTGAGATGCTGGGCCTCCACGCTTTACCGTGGCCAAAAAGCCGGTGAATTACAGTAAGATCCCTAAAAATAAGTATTTGTAACTCCTCTGATCAAACTCAGCTCACGACCAGTAGAGGCTAAATCCCCCCAGGGTACCAGTGTCGGAGAATGAGATGAGACGAGCTTCTCTGAATACATCCCCTTGCCCATTTCATTTTAAACCCTTTCTGATAATGTCTGGAAAAATAGCTTAAAGAGGTTAAATGTAACTTTTTAAATATGCAAGTTGTAGCAGACTTAAATATTCAAAGCACTGTCGGAATGAAAATCCTTTAATAGACAATTATACTTGTAATAAAGCATGACACCTTTCCTTAAAAATATTTTATTCATGTGCTTTCTTTACAGCTCCAACATTTTTTTTTTACTTCTAACAAAAATGTCATAGCAGGGCACCAATATTTTTTCCAATCATTTTTTTGAGGAATAGAGCAAACAAAGCCTTGAGTGAATCCTTGAGTATACACGCCCCTCTCTGGCTCTGAGAATTGGGCTGCAAAAGTCAGAAAATACTGACAGAAGTTGCGTTTTATGGATCAGTAGAAAACTACTTTTGACCTTTTTTTTTTTTATTTTTTTTTTTTTACTTTACTCACTGTTTCCCTCCTCACACAGACATTAGCACTACTCTTTCTCCAATTTCTCTCTATTTTTTTCGCACCTCCTGTCTGACCCTTTTTTTCCTGTCTGAGCTTCTCGCATTTACAACTTAATTTCCTCTCCTGCTGATTTAAAATGTTTGTTTTAAAATATTTTTATCATCTTTCCAGTGATAACTGCTTTACGGGCTCGGGTAATTACAGACTGTCAAACCAAAATGCCCACAAGAGACAATATAAATATTTGAGTGATTAAAAAAAGAGCGGTTCCTGTGACCCGGCCTCTGCAGAAAATTGAAAATGAAATAAACTGCGCCTGTTGCAAATTTTCCACTCTGATAATTTTTCCTTTCTTTGGAGGAGCCGGCCAATAAGAGCCGAGCTTTTGTTCCTGTTATCACACCCTGTTCATTTGTCTCCCGGCCGGAAAGCTGTGTTAAGATAACGCCATCCTATCATCTGATTGTCTTATCAAAGCTGAGCGACACAGCACCTCCAGACACTCTGAACAATCAGTCGGGCTGGATGAAAAGGTTAAGTTCTCTAGACGCATCTTGTTAAAAAGGCCACAATACTTGGACAGAAAAACATTTAAGCATACAACTTATTCAAGACATTTTCTGTTGCTTTTCTCTCCCGCTTTCAGGTACCTCACCACATCAGGCTCGTGTAGGCCAATACTCGAACCCTGTTTAATTTCTTATACCCTCCTCTCAAGATTTCAAGTGCAAGAGTATGCAACCCTTATGCAGCGTTTGACACCAGGGTCAGTGGAATTGCCCCACTTGAACTAAAAGACATTTAGTTTGGTTTGGAAAGTGAAAACTCGGACACCGTTAATTTGTTTGCTCTCCCACTAGTCATGACTGCAGCAGATGCCATCACCTCAAAGAAGTGGTCGGCTGTCCTCACTTTTATTTGTTTGTTTCTTTGGAGGGTGTCAGAAGTTGTGGAGCCCAGCTGTAGCAGACATTGGACTTGTGCAGGGGGTGTGGTGACCGTCCAAAAGGAAGGCTTTGCAGGGAGAAAGCTATAGGGAGCTAGCAAACAAGCTAGCGACAGAACAGAGGGGGGTGGTGATGGTGTAGGGAGGAGTGGGGATTCATTTAGCCAGGCATAGCTGCTCTTGTTTGTGGTTGTCCCTGACAGCGTCGGCAACGCTGCTCCAAAGCACCTGTGTTTGCTCACTAGCTTTCCCCCAATCTGCTCGAAAAATGCTGTGAGCATGTCACATGGTGGCCAGATAGCCTGGGCACCATGGGAATACAAAAGCCAGGGCTTTTAGAACAGTTAATCATTAATGGAGGCCTCTCTTTTGTCCCCATTCAGTTCCACGCTGACAGAGGCTTTGATATTACATATAGCAGACAGGTCAGTCGTAGATATCGCCAAGTACATGGACAGGAAAGCGCTTTCAGGCCGCTTGATGACAGGAAAAGTTTCCTTAAAATGAAAAAGGATCTGTAAAGGACAAGGAGAACATATAAGTCAGTTTTATATAACACTGAAGGATTTTTTTTTTTTTGCTATTTAATTAACCACACAGTAATTGTAAACCAGCTTAGCAAATGCTATTGAGCTCAATTAGTGAGTACTGCCAACAAAAAAATCAAGTAAGGGCCACAAGCTTCATGATTACGGCTCTGTCGGTGATCGTCAGGAATGCAATTAATAGAACGGGTCTTTTATAGAACTGAAGGCTGTTTTACCCACCCCACAATTAATTAACATGCCCTAATCTCAGTTTGCTCTTGAACTGTCAATGAAAAGTATTGGGCTCATTTCATGCCTGTCAAAGTGGGCTTTAGAATAGAAGAAAAACGCAATGCGTGAACTTGCTTTCACAAAGCAAGGCCAAATTTATCTTGAGGAGAGATTAGGTTTGCACACCCACATTCTTATAAAGCCCTAAAAGGGTCAGAGACAAACTCTTATCTTCCATTTACCTCAGCATGCCAATGG
>VUQG01002710.1:0-14485 GCA_015106755.1 Etia nguti
TGAAAAAAGAAAACAATACAGTACTTGCACTTACAGAAATACAACTTACCTTTCTTCATTTTCCTAAATAAATATATTAATATGTAAAGGAACCAAATAAACAAAGAAGACTCCTCATGTATTTGGATTCCTAGTTCCCCTTCCCATGTACACTTAAGCTTAACATTTGAGTGGTCACTAAGAGACAGAATAGCATCATAGAGTTTCGAAATGGTTCTTCTATGATGAGGAAGAAATGATAGCATAGTCTCCCACTGCTGTTCTAGAGGTAAAGAGGGGAAATTTGGGAAACACTTGGCAACAAAATTTCGAATTTGAAAATAACGAAACAAATGGGTAATAGGGAGACCATAACGAAAAGACAAATTGGCAAAACTATCGAAAACACCATCCACATATAAATATTTGAACTGTTTTATACCCTTGTCACACAACACTGAGAATGTCAAGTCCAAGAGTGAAGGGGGAAACAAATGGTTGTTGCTTAGAGGACCCGAGGAAGACGGCATTACAAAATTAAAGTGCCGTCTAAACTGAAACCAGATCTTAAGTGTGTTAAGAACCACCTGATTATCAGTATACAGAGAGGGTTTTATGGGTAAAGAGGAATAGAGCAAAGCTGGTATAGAAGAGCCCCTTACATGATGATAGCTCCAGTCTACACCACGAGGATCCAGAAGATTTTAGCCAGTAGCAAAGTTTATGGATGTGAGCGGCCCAGTAGTAAGCTAGAAAATTAGGTAATGCAAGTCCTCCACTAAATCTGCATCTCTGCAGTAAAGTTTTAGAAACCCTAGGTGGCTTCCCTCCCCAAATGAAAGAACCAATAATCTTGTCCAGTGAAACAAAAAAATGTTTCGGCAAAAATAAGGGAATCGACTGAAATAAAAATAAACATTTTGGTAAGATGTTCATTTTAACAACATTTATCTTACCGATTAAAGAAAGGGGGAGATTACCCCATCTTTGAATATCAGATGTAATCCTTGATATAAGGGGAGTCAAATTAGCTGATTTAAGGCCAGATAGAGAACGAGTCACGTTAATCCCTAAGTATTTAAACCCCGATGGACTGAGACGAAAGGGCAGATCGGACTGTTGAAGTTGACATGCTGCCGTATTAACAGGAAAACACTCACTTTTCACCAAATTTAATTTATAACCTGAAAACAAGCTGAAGTTCTCCAGAATACCTAAAACAGCAGTAACAACACACAACTTTTAAGAGAGAAGGAACGGCAGGAGCTTATACATCTAGAGATGCAATCCAAGCTCCAAGCCACAGAGAAAGAAAATGAATGTTTGTGAGTAATGTTTGACAAAGCACTGAGAAGAAATACACAACTGCTGAATGAGAAGGAACAAAAGGAAGCGGTACACCAACAAATTGTGTGCAAGCTTCAAGTATCGGAAAAAAACAATGAAGATTTGCGTGCAATGTTTGAGGAGGAAAAATCTCAGAAAGACATGCAGTCTTTACTTCAAGAACTACAGAAGAGACGTGAGGAGTTACAAGCAATCCATGACAAAGAAGAACAAATAAACAAGGACATGCAAGAGAAAAACAAAGAACTGCAAGAAAAACATGAAGAAAAGCAGTAAACCTTAGAAGAACTGGAGAAAAGGTGTAAGAAACTCAAAGTGCAGCATGAAGAATTTTTCAGAGAGATGACAGACCTCATAAAACAGAACAAAGATCTGCAGGAAGTGTGCCTGCAAAAGGAGAGAAAGCGGTTCAGGTTTTTCTGCAAGAAGGACTCTGCTTGTTCTTCAGTTCAGCCTGGACAAGAGTAGCCTCATCTTCCTCCTACAGAGGCAAATCATACAATAAAACATGCAAACAAATTCAGTGTGCTTCAGGGTCTTATGCAATTTTAATGTTGTTAAGAAACATTACTGATGGAAATCACCATTTAGCAGTACTTAAGAAAAGCTGAATAACTGAGGTTTATTTAGCATGACTCCTTGTATTTAGATGAATCAACAGGTGTGAGTTGGTTAACAGTTCAAGAAAACCTCACCTTAATTGGAAAGTAAAATTTAAGAAAAGTCTCACGTTAATTATTTGCCTTTATTTTATGAAGAGATGTATGTTTTAGTGTTGACTGATCCTTTTAAGCCTTATTGTTGTGTAAGGTGGCTATTTCACTTAAAATTTAAATATATTGAGGCTGATCCCTAATTTCTCTTCCCTTTTCAGATATTTCAAGAGATTGGTGCTGTGCAGAGCCTCAAAAGAATCGTCATGTACTCCAGTAATGCCACAGTCTGTGCCCTCGCTAAGCGGGCGCTGAGCATGATGGGAGAGGAAGTACCGAAACGAATCCTGTCAAGCGTGCCCAACTGGAAAACCTGTGAGGTGCAGACGTGGCTGCAGCAGATTGGCTTCAGCGCTTACTGTGACCGTTTTCAGGTGAGTGAAACATTATTCCTACAGAAAGATTAAATATCTATCCACCCATTCATCTCACAGCTCAGTTTAACAGCTGGACTGAGATGGATGTGTTTTGGGTCTTAGGAGTGGCTTCGATTGTCCTTCTACCAGGAGAAAAAAGCTTTAGGGTCAGTTTTGCCTTTTGCACCGCTGCCACGTGGAGTTCCACAAGGTTATATTCTCAGGCGATTCTGTTCTCCTTGTATTTACTTGCACTTGGATCAATTCTGAAAAGATAAAGCATCTCCCTCCACTTCTATGCCGATTATTCCCAAATCTAAATGATAGAAGCACATTAAGAGTATTATTGGAATTTGTTGGTGACATCAAAACCTGGATGGCCTTAAATTTCATAAACTTTAATGAGAGCAAGACTGAGGTCGTGTTATTAGTAGTAGTTTCAGCAGTGCTCCAAAATTGGACTTGGGCCCACCGGATCCTTATTTTAAGACCAGTCGTATTAACCTTGGTGTAAAAACAGACTGCAACTTAAAACTGGACAAACAGATGAATTCTAAGAGATATAAATAATTAAATAATTTTAAGAGCGTTATAGATGCTTTTATTACAACTTGTCTTGATTATTGTAATGCCCTGTATGTCATTTTAAATCAGGCCTCCCTTTCATGCCTTCTGTTGTCCCAAAATGATGCTGCTTACCTTGTTATTAAAACCCGTAAATTGAGCATATGTCCCCTGTTCTGGCTTCCCTTCACAGGCTTCCTGTGCATTTTAGGATTGATTTTAAGATTTTATTGTGTGTTTTGAAATCTCTTAATGAAAGAGTGTCAAATTCATTTACATAATGGGTCACATACAGCTCAGTTTCATTTTATGTGGTCAGGACCAGTAAAGCTACTTCCTAATAACCTATATGAATACAACTCCAAATTGGTGCTTTCAGTGTAAAGAAGGTTAACTACACATTTAATTCCTGTGATGTCTTAAGAAAAAAAGCACAATTTAAACAATACTTTAACATTAAAAAGGGATACTACTTTAGTAGATCAGAGAAAGCAGTCAACACGGCTCACTGGGCTCCCACTGTAAACGAAATAAAGAAATGAAAGACATTGTCCTGTAACAAAAACTATCTGTGAAACCAGAGAAAATGTCTCATTATTTATGATTGCTGTAAATAGTGACTATGAAGGAACTTTACTATTATTAACCCTTTAATACCCAAGTGTCATACAGGCTGCCTAGAGTTATTTTGCAATAAAATTACAAGAAAAATCTTCTCTCCAGCCCAAAATGGTTGAGGAATTGTGGTAACATGAAGCGCACATGCTAAAATATATGCTAAGCTGATTTTTCTGTTTGTATTCAGACGACAGCCCCGTAAAGCTTGTCTTTTCTTCTTCCTGGAACCGAATTTTGTCCTTAGTGCAAATGGAAACAGAGCTATAGTCATTTAAAGAGCAATTGTAAAATGGACCCAATGCTGGGCACATGGTAAATAAAGGGCTAAAATGAATAGTAACAACAGAAAAACAAAATTTATTGCAGATAATGTTTATCTGTTAGGCTACTTAAGCTGGTGTATGACAGGCCATAGGTTATATTTTTCTCAGTAAGAAGACTAAATTAAAATACAGTTGAAGGTTCAAAGTTTTTGCCCTCCTTCTTTTTCCACATTTTCTAAAGCCATCCAGTGGGCCTAACTGGACCCATTTCTGCTCTGCGGGCTGTATGTTTGACATCGCTCAAGATCTAGTTACCACTTACTCCTCCATATCCAAAAGACTAGATTTAAGAATGCGGGGGGGTCAAGCTTTCTCAGCCACAGCTCCGAAACCCCCCCCCAATGTTAGACTGCCCCCCACCTTGTGCATTTTTAAAGTAAGCCTTAAAATTTTTTTTTTAGTCTCACTTTATTGTCTCTAGTATATTTGTGATCTTTTTAAATAGGAACTTCAGGTGGATGGAGACCTCCTTCTGAACATCACAGATGAAGACCTGAGTTCTGATTTGAGCATGACTACCAGCCTTACCCGCAAGAGGCAAGTGGTGAAAATATTTGAACTCACGTCTTATTTGTCTTTAAAAAAAAAACCCCAACTCCAATTTGTCTCATCATCCAGGTTTTTGAGAGACTTGCGTGTGCTGAAGACTTACACCAATTACTCTACATGTGACCCCAACAACATGGCCGACTGGTTAAGCGAGGTGGATCCCCGTTTTCGTCAGTACACCTACGGCCTAGTCCAGTCAGGCGTGGACCGTAACAACATCCAGAGCCTGACCGATCAGCAGCTCCAGCACGATTGCCACATTGAGAATGGCGTCCACAGAGCAAAGATACTGTCTGCCAGCCGCGGGCCCTTAAAACTGAGCCACACAGATGCACAGCCTTCAGGGCCTGACGTCTTCATCAGCTACAGACGAACCACGGGCTCCCAGCTGGCCAGGTTAGAACTGGAGAAGATTTAGTGCAGAAGGTCATTTAGGATGAAGAGTGAGATCAGATAAGGTTTAAATTAAATCCTGCTCATCTTGTTTTGCTCCCAGCCTATTGAAGGTGCACCTGCAGGTTCGAGGATACAGCGTCTTCATAGATGTGGAGAAGCTGGAGGCCGGTAAATTTGAGGACAAACTGATTCAGAGTGTGCAGAGAGCACGTAACTTCATCCTGGTCCTGTCTGCCAACGCACTTGACAAGTGTATGGGAGACACAGCCATGAAGGACTGGGTGCATAAGGTCAGTTTTCCATTTCCTGCACGCGATGGTTGAAATGTCAGGGCTCATTAGGTTTAATTTCTGCTGAAAAATGTCAGATCAATGCACCTCAAACTCTTCTCGAGATGTTCCACAGTAGTTCTGTTCATGAGGCAATTGGATTACATCAAATCTGATTTTGTGATCTTGCATTTAAAGTTTGTTCTGTGGAGTCATTTTTGGATAGTGTTTTTGTATTTTCAGTAGAACACAACTCTCTTAAAACTCATGAATATGTTTATAGTTCCCTTTATGTTTATAGTTCCAGTTTGACAGCTGGTTTTAATAAAATATTATGACCAAAAACTGAATTAACGAAAATCACCATCTGCCTAATATTATGCCATTAAATACCTCTGATTCATCAGGATATGGGACCTTTGGAGGGGTCCTGTGGTGTCTGGCCCCTGTGATTTGTGGGGTTGGACTTGCTCTTGGACATCCTATGTACGCTTGGTTAGAGAAGGATGCATGTTATTATGAAAAAAGCATGATTCTTGTGTCGGGCTCTTTGCTGTGTTGCTCACACTGTTCCCGAGCAGTGTTTGTGTTGTGGTAGGCAGCTTTACCCTTATGAGGGAAGCTGCTGCCATCGGGGAGTGTTGTTACGTCAGGATGGGGGGTGGCTGCTTGGTCTGCAGCAATGTTTATATGAGTGGTACTTATTGAAGTAGCATCCACATGTGTACCACCACCAAAAGCAGAACATTGGATTTTAATCAGATGATATATGTTCATCAGGTTTTCATGTTGTGACTGGGCAGAGTACAAAGTAGCTGTATAGTTTTGTATCTGCTTTCTCTTTGATTTACATATTCTCACATGTGAATTGCTTTATTCCCAGCTAACTACTTGCTAATTCTAGCTGTGCTGCATATTGATAACATAGTTTCTTACAACAGGATCAGAACATTTGACTGATCTTTGTTTGTAGCTGGAAAATTAGAAGTTCTTGAGCAATCACTATGAACCCAGGTGGAGTAGTATCAAGTATTGCAAAGGAGTAGTAGTCAGATGATGTGTTACTTGCAGATAGGTCCAATATTTTGTGCTTTTATGTGCTTATGCATTAGTTGTTTGTACTTCACTAGCTGGAAGCACATCCTCATTTAGATTTGACAGTATTTCCAGCAGATAATTCAAAATAATGAATTGAGGATATGGTTTCGGGAAGGCTGGGGAGATCCCCAAAGAAGGCATGCTCCAGAAGCAGTGATGACTGTGTTATGCAGGCCTTGCAGGTTTTTGCGAATCTATAACTGTTAAGTTTGTGATGACCAGCGGCCCATGACCTTCAGGTGGTTAGGGAGAAGTGGATATAACGGCAGCAGTGTAGAAGGAGTGACCGGAGAAGAGGTCAGGAGAAATTCTAGAGCATAAGAGAACCTGACAGAAGAGTGAGAGGAATCAGAATCTGGTAGTGACATGGCTCAGTGATGAACTCAGTGATGAACAGAGGCTCTGAAGGTGAAGCTTGCTGAGATTTCTGAAGCTCGAGGTAATGGACCAACGGCTCGAAAACAAGAAAAAACAGCTTGTAGTGCAGGAGTGCATTTATAGACACAGAACTGAAAGGTATGAGGTGTGGTCCCACTCTTGAAATTCAGATAAATTATCTCCAATTCATTTGTTTCATCTTGCAGGAGATAGTCACGGCCCTGGGTGGTAAGAAGAACATAGTTCCTGTCACAGATAACTTTGCATGGCCTGACCCCATGTCCCTGCCAGAAGACATGAGAGCCATTCTCAACTTCAACGGCATCAAGTGAGTCCCTGCATACCGTGCTCTGATTGGACAGTGGACACAGTCCCGTTGTGATGTGAGGGGAAATTGTTTTCCCAACAGGTCTAAACCAGAGCTGTTTGTTCCATTTGTACTGCATTTATTACGATCTCCCAATATCACTCATATTTCTCTCATTAATATTTCATTCACTTTAGTGCAGATGTGTAAAAATTCCAATTAGAGGGAACTGTTTTCCCTGAATCGACGCCATCTAATGCCTGCGGTCGTCTCTTCACACAGGTGGTCCCATGAATATCAGGAGGCTACGATCGAGAAGATCCTGCGCTTTCTGAAAGGACCCCAAGACAAGGTCGACCGCTCAGACGGCTCCAAAGAGCAGAAGAAATAAACTGAAATAAACACAGTCCGATTTCAGCTATAATAACTATCCATGATACCAAAATTCCACATAACCCACAGTGAATAGTCTGGCAGCTTTCCCTGCTCTGACCAAATGCATGTGAAATGAATCCGGATGTTTAGATTACATGCTAACCCGAATACCTAATATGCACACACTTAATTATTAACAATAAATAGAACTGATAAGGGGATTGTATATATAAAAACTCTAAGCCTTCAATGTTAGTCAGTGCTGTATATGTGTAATCATAAGCGCCTTCGGTATCTCAGGAAAATAACTGTGATAGACAAGCTGACATGGGCACCCAGCAACATTATCACCGCTAACACATCAGTGTTCATCAAAGCTCAATTACATGCAGTTGTCTTTTTTTTAACCTGGGTACATCAAGTGGACCAAAGCAGGTCTTTGATTTTACCAACATTTCTCCCGTTTTCACGTTTGTGTTGTGATAGAAGAAATCTTCCTCGGCGGACTTGCTGATTTGTTAAGGATGAGTGACTACTGTGGGTTTGATCTAAGCCCCTAATTTACCCATAAACGAGTGAAATATGTGTAGAGGGAATAAATCCCTGTAGCGTTAAACATATTGTTCTGTAATAAAAGTGGGTAAAAAGGACCTCAATATCTGTTCTGTTTTACGGTGTAATTGTGAATTACCACACTGTGTAATCCATTATTACCGCTGACATAAGATTTAATTCACCACAGTCTGTCCAATAATTATATGTCTGCTTTTGAACTGAAAATGTATCACCCATCCGTCTTCTGCTTATCCAATCAGGGTTTTGGGGGTTGGGTGGGCTGTCTCACCCAGCTGTCACAGGGTGAGAGGTACACCCTGGACAGGTGGCCAGTCTATCGCAGGTCTAACACACAGAGACAGATGACCATTCACACCTACAGCCAATTTAGAATGACCCATTAACCTAACCCCATGCGTGCCTTTGGACTGTGGGAGGAAGCTGTAGTACCTGGAGGGAACCCCACAGACATGGGAGAACAGAGAGGCCCCAGACAGCCGGTGGATTCAAACCCAGGACAATCTTGCTGTGAGGCGACAGTGCTAACCACCACACCACTGTACCGCCTCAAAGTGTATCCTTGTTCAGAAAATAAATAAATACAGCAATATGACACACCTGTCCTGTATTCATGAAGCATAAATGTACACCTGTAAAAATCAACAAAAGCGGTCATCCAGATGTGTTAATCAAGTTTATTAAATAAAATCATGTAACTCGATTAACAAGATTTTTGGGTTTGAAATTATTAAATTATCACACTTTATATTATAACAGATTACTCTGTTAACAGAAGTGGAAGTGCGAAACCATAATTTAATCACTTTTTAAAAAAACATAATGATAGAAAAAATGTCAAAAGTTAAAACACAAGCATCACTTATTTCATCAATTTAAGAAATGTACTCTAAAATGTATTCAGATTGCTAAATATTGCACATTATGGAAGAACAGACAGGTTTCTCAGACAGCTGTAGCACACTGTATGTTTTTTCAGGATGGCTTTGGTCACATGATCAAACAAATCTCACTGATCAGTTAACGGTAGGTCAGTGGAAACTTCACTCAGCCAAGCAACTTCCCTTTGTGCATTTAGAGCTGATTCGGCAGCTCTTGTTCCTTTATTGTACAACTGGGACGTGACACTTTGTGCACGGCTTACTTCACAGATCAGCGTGTAATGCAGAAGCAGTCATTTAGCTAAAAATGATTAACCTTCATACAATTAAAAAGCTCATTCCTGATTGATTCTACATATGGCTTAAATCAGTGACACTTGCAGATATACAACACTTACATACATTCACTGTTTTTAGCTAACAAGAATGGCACCCGGTGTGGTCTTCCGCTGCTGTAGCACATCCGCTCCAAGTCTCCACTTATTATGCATTGAATGTATGCTCTTCTGCATACCTCGGTTGTAACAAGTTGTTACATTCTGATGCTTGGTTTGATCTTCAGCAGGTCGCCTTGACCTGTTCACTCTCTACATGCCTAAATGTACCGAGGTGCCGCCATGTGATCAGCTGATCAGACATTTGCGTTAGTGAGCACTTGGACAAAACCAGATAGCAGCAATTTACAAAATAACTTCTTTGTTTTGTTGACGAGTTACATAGAATCTGTGACAACACTGCAGTGTCATGATCTCTGGTGCTCTAAAATAGCTTATGATATTAAAAAATTACATTAAATTTTGATTATAAAGGCACATTTTTTGGTTTGGCAGAACTGTCAGTCAGGACGTAGTTTCATCATCACTTAGTCATTCTTTCTGGTGTAACAAGCTGGAAAAATCACGTCTGAAAGGTGAGCGAATAAAACTGCAGACACGACGGATGTCTCTGCTCACCTTTCAGACTAACACCGGGATGAACCTGCACTCTCTATTTGGATCCTGCCCTCCACCTCTCTGCAGGTCAGGACACTGTGGCGTCTCTCTGGTCTCTCCTTTTTTCCAAACACTGCAGAGTCCTAGAAATACAGACATGGAGATGGTCAGTAATGACATTTTTCTGGTTGTTTACAGCCCATAAGACTAAAGCCAGTCACACAGGCATGAACAGACTCACCCTATTATTCCAGCTGGGATGAAGAGGATGATGGCAGCAAAGAGGAAAGGGAATCCCTTCATGAAGTGCAGGGTCGCTGGGTAAAGGGAGTTGAAGACGCCACTTCCCACCAGATAACACAAGCTCTCCACACAGGCAACAGATGCAAACAGGGCACCTAAGAAAAAGCACACACACACACACACCCAATAACACAATTACGCATACAACTTGCAGAGCACAAGCTGTCCCGCGTGACAAGGGAACACGTGTTTAAACTGTGCTGCTGATCTAATTAGTTCACTGGCTCATTCCACCACTGCACAGCTGACACACTGAGCTCACTCTCTCTCAAACACAATCCTCACATCTTTGGTTTTAAATGTGTAACACTTGTACACGATCAGGGGCTGACCTTGCTCTGACGGGTCCACCAACTTGGACAGCTTGGACCTCAGCACAGGTGTTGATGTCATGAAGAGCAAACACAGACCATAACCTGGGGACAAAAAAAACAAAACCAAAACAGATTTTTACATTTATACACGTGTAATTGTTCAATATCCATGAAATAATCCAGAGTTGGTGAATGAAACTGTTATGATTCTAACTCTGAGCCATATTCTTTGCTAAATTGGTCCAAAAATAGCTATTCAACGGAGGCTCTGAAATCATCACTTAACTGTGTTAATTATTTCCAGGGGTTACAATCAGAGACAGTTTATTGTAGCCTTGTACTCAGGGTTGAAAACCTTGAGTACAAGGCTACTATCAGTGGTCTTTTGTTCACTGATATGTCATTATGTTTAAAGTTTGCTTTAAAAATAATAATAACATAGGATAAAAGGATTTGGAAAGCACAAATATAGGAAGATAATCAAAGTAACAAGCAGACATTCATCCATTCGCTTATCCTTGAAAAGGTCTAAAGGGAGGCTGGAGCCTATCCCAACTACCATAGGGCGACAGGCAGGGTGCACCCTCGACAGGTTGCCAGCCTAAGATAGAGAGAGAGACAACCATTCACACCTATGGGCAATTTAGATTTACCAATTAACCCAATTGCATGTCTTTGGACTGTGGGTGGAAGCCAGAGTATCCGGAGAGAACCCATACAGACATGGGGAGAACAAGCAAACTCCACACAGAAAGCCGGCCAGGTAGCCAAGTCGAACTTCTTGCTGTGAAGCAACAGTGCTAACCACTGCGCCACCGTGCTGCAGTGACATTTAACTCCAAATTAAATTGACACCAATATATATTGTAATTCTATACACTGACAAGACTTTTTCTTGGGCAGATGCCGCATGCCATTACACATAATAAAAGAAAGAAAGCACCTAATCATTGCTAAAGTACTGCAGACTGTGTGCTCTTGTGTATTAGTGAGGCAATAACACTTAAAAGTCATCTTCACTTAATTTATCCTACCTCACATTCTTCCTCACATAGTACATTCAGATGAGCTTTTTTACAATCGGTTTAAAAACCATCTGGAGGTTATGAATGTGTGCCAACACCTCTCACCTGTAAACATGAGCTGAGTGCTGTTAGCCACAGAAAAGACCACCAGACCAACAATGTTGGAGGCAAGACCCACAAGAGCCACCCAGGAGTCCTCCATGCAGCGCTGCATGATCTTTAGCCCCACCAGACTGCTCAGGTAGCCCATGTGCTGAGCTGCTGATCCGTAGCCAATAAGGGCTGGCCCCCAGCACAGCGGCGAGCTCAGCTCATACAACACGTACAGTTCTCTGGAGCCAAAGTGAACAGTCACCACCAGAAAGAAGCACAGCGTGTAAAGCCACAGCTTGCATCTGTGAAATCGCCCTCCAGCCTCACTGCTGCTGCCTCCTGATGAGTAGAGGTGCCAGACAGCTTTATGGTGTCGAGCAGTTAGAAGCTTAGCACTCGGGTCTGGCACCACAGACTCACGGACAAAGAGGAAGGCATACAGAGCTGAGACCAAGTTGGTGGCCAGCACCAGCCAGAATGGGTTGATGTAACTAAACAAAGCACAGAAATAGAAAGAAATAGAAAGGTAAAGCTTATGAGATAGATTTAGATATATTAGAGCAGTGCGAACGAACCTTTTAACACACATTCCTTACCCTTGAGCCCGCCGCCACTGTCCTCCAATGATGCTGGCTAGCATCCCTGACAGGCCCAGACACGCCTCTAGGATTGCCACCCTGAAGGTGCGAGAGCGCCTGTCACTGATGTCTGCCACATAGGCAAAGCAACCTGCCAGGATGGCATTAAAATCACCCGACAGGCCGCTAAGCAGCCGGCCCACTAGAAAGTAGACCACGGGCAGCTTGAGATACATCACCACAAGGTACACGATCGCCTGCAGGGCCAGGCCAAGGTTAGGGAGGATGAGAACTCGTCTGCGACCAGCGAGGTCACTCCACGAGCCCAGGAGAGGCACAACCAAGAGCCCGACAGAAAATCCCCCCAGACTGATGTACAGGTTCCAGTGTGCTGTCAAGGTTTCCACCTCCTGAAAAAGACACATTTAACGACAATCAACCTCAGTGATCAGTGAAGAGGTGGAGAAGATTTTTTTTATAGATGCTATGATTCTACTTTTTGCTTCTTAGCTGCATGCCAGGTGTAACTCTGTCTGTGCACCAGCGTAATTAGACGCATACATCGTTGCGTCGAATCTGCCCAAACACTAGTTTTGCTTCACCTTTTTGAACAGAGCATGTTGATTGCATTCCTTTTTCCCACTTTCAGCATGTGACTGCTGTTCCTCATTGCTGAACTGCTTGCAAGTTTAAAGCTTAAAACTCCTTTTTTCTTTAAATGACAACACGTGCAGCCATTTAGGTGCTGATGATCAATTTACTTATAAAAAAAAGCCTTTAAAACATATCTGCGTGTCTTTATGTCTCTATTTGTTTGTGTATTACTTTTGTTTTCCCCAAATTGTAAGCACTTGACGAAAGGTCTTGCATATCTTTAAAGGGCTTTCGTGGTCCAAAATGAGCCTTTTGGTGATGCTTATAACTATATGAGTGTGCATTACTTGTTAGAACAGGTTAAAAAATATGTTACAGGCATAGCTTATTTTTAGGACTGCTTTGGATGCAGTTCCTTCAATAACTGTTTTCATTTTGTTGTTTGTTAAGGGTAACTATGTAACCTGAAGAAACCAGCAACGTGGCATGGCCTCTTCTACTGAACTACTTAATTTAACTGTAAATCTGACATGTTAGCATTACTTTGTGTCTCCTTTGTGATGAATAATAATTAATGCTGCAAGTCTGCTGGCTGTTCAACAGATTATTGGATTAGTGAGGGAATGTGTGAGAGTCAAAGTCAGATTTATTGTCCATTCCGCAATATGTCCCAGGCATACACAGGATTAAAATGTTGTGTCTCCCTGACCCATGGTGTGCAGCGAAAATAAATAAATATAATAAATGAAGCGAGAAGATTTTCAGCTTTTTTATATACATGATATTAAGTATAAATGTTTATTTTTTTTTAAAGCCTGCATAAATATTCCAAGTAGCAAAAAGATGAGGGTAAACAGGGTACCGCAGTCCTTCTGTGGACTAAATCACACATTTCTCCGTGGGCTTTGTCAGGTTACTTCTTTAGTGCTTGTAAGCTGTGGTGCTACTTGGGACTGGTCTAAAGTTATTGGGCTTGGCATATTGTCTCATACATGGCTTCGTTATTAAAACCAATCAACAGTGTCATAGTGTCTAAAACCCCTTTAAATTCACAACCATTATAGAGCCTGAAAAAAGATGTAAAATAGGTTGCACCTTTAAGGTTATAAAGATGTAATGTGATATTAATGAAGGATGTTTTTGTGCTTTTCCTGTTATAAAAATACTTCACAATGTATTAAACTCACTTTGTAAAGCCTTTATTTGTAACAGTATGCATGGTTTTTAATTTAAAGGGTAATTGTAATGCTTTTCCCACCCAGAAAAGACGTGGACAGCAGCAGTACATTTCTAAGTGACCGGACTACCTTCTGAAGCGGATCGGGGGGCGCTGAGCTGTTGCCGCACTCCGACCTCTTGGAGCCGTTGTACCCGAGGTCTTCGCTTATGCGGTCCCACAGGTACTGTGTCGACAGAGGTGCCTGCAAGGTCAGGGAAAACATGGACAGGAACAACACCGGCTCCACGGACACCGGCAGCGAGCATGTAACAGGCGGTCGTAAGACTTCGGTGGTCGGTACACCAGGCTCCTCTTTGTTTACGTCGAGCTGTGGTTCGTCCGCTGATGTTTCACTGAGGACATCTCCGTGTAGGATCGCCGCTGTGTCCCGCTCGTCCATGTTGAATCCACTCAACTGTAAACATTAAGTGTGTTGACTAGTTTAATCGGCCTGTTAACGGAGTATACGGTGAAAACGCGAGGTTTTACGTGTGCGGCTAACTGGCTAACAACGGTTACGTTAATGAGAGTGAAGGTAACTTTTATGCGGACTCAGCCAAAATCAACGAAACCGTAAAAGCGCGGGCTTTACGGCCTCTGCTGGACGAAGAGATGAACTACATTCAGTAATGATTTGTAGCTACGGAGGGTCACGAGTGCCAAAATGAATTAACCAACTATATCTTTAAATAATTAATTTA
>VUQG01002710.1:14505-35942 GCA_015106755.1 Etia nguti
AAAATGAATCCCCCCCCCCCCCCCCCCCCAAAAAAAAAAAACCCCCAAAAAACCCACAGCTCTCATATTTAGATTGTACTCTTATAGCTTTTCTTTCATGTTTTTCATGATAATGATGATGATATAAGAGTTGATTTAAAAGCTTTAATGCTGATAGTAATATAGCAAAGTCCAGAACAATCGCAGGACAGATACAGAGAATCCAAATATCAGGAATCTTTAGGGAAAGACAGGGCAAGACAGTGCATGAAGACAATAATAGGGTAAGAACATGCTGATTTTGGTAATTTGATCACTGTTATTAATATAATTATGAGTAATTCATTCATCCAACCCCCTGAGGCTGATCTGGCTGGTAAATCAGACTAAATGTGGCTCGATTCATGCAGTATAGATAAGTTATACCTAGCTGGTTAACCTTAATGTGGTTGCTTGTTAACATTATTGCAGGAAGTACCTTCTCAGACTCAGAAAAAGTATTGATGTTTACTTGCATACTTTCAATAGCTGCGTAATTTGATACTGTAATTGTAGTTTTAAAAAGAGGTCTAAAATTAAGACTCAAATGAGAAACCAACTTACGGGCACTTATTTACAGCCTTGCAAAAATACTGCGTTTATCAGATTTAATCATGAATCATGATTCATGTGGGCAAACATTTTTTTCTTCTTTTTATTCTGCTCAAAGTTAGCATAAAAGGCCCAGAGAACATTTGTATTTACTGGCCAGATGAGCTAAGAAGAGAATAAAACAGAGGAGTCAAGGACAGACATGAAGGGACCGTTAAAAGAGAGAGTTATAAAAGCTATAAAAGTTTGGCACTTCTCTTAAAACTCTACCCTCAAGCAGGGATAAAATAAAACACTGATAATAAAATATTTTCTCAGCCCTGAATAACTCAGCGTTAATAAGTCCAAGAAGAAAAATAAATATAAGATCTAAGTTATTTTAAATAATTGCATGCTTAGGCTGCTGCACAGCCCCGTAAATCTGGTTCTGATTTATTATGAGACTAAATGAAATCTAATTTCACTTCTGTTTGCTGAATCACAAGCGGTGGTTCAGGTCAATTGGCAGAAATGGTGACAGAGCAATGCTGAAAATGAAAGCACACATCAGTACTCTGTGATTCTTGGCGGCTTTAATTTCGTTCAGATGGGTGCTTTCCTTTTTTAAGCTCCACTCCTTCAGGTTGTCATCAACAGCAGCATGCAGATCTTTCTTCTTCACAAGCAAATTTCAGTTTCCTTATGCTGCACAGAGGACATTTAAGATACTTAAAATAATTCCACATCAATCAAAATACATTGCTGTGTCTATTATTTTTGTCATTGTTAGTTTTAATTGATGTTAAAATGTATATATCACTTTATAATACGCAAAAAATAATATGGATATTTATGATATTAGCCCTCAGGTTCCTAGCAACACATGTTATCTGACAATGCTTTAAAAGTCAAAGTAAGAAAAGCTTGAGGGCTGGAACAGCATGTTTTTCTGATTAATTTTAATTTAATTTCTTTTTTATGACATACAGTGACAGTAGGTTATTTAAAGTTGCGACCACATGCCAATAAAAACACCTGTAAAATGTTCGCTGGTTTTCATTTCACTTACACACTAATGTGTGGGTGCAATTGGGTGTGGAAAAAACAAAAAGGTGCCGTGGGTGGTTATTAAGGTTGGCAGTCTGTAGTCATGGCACTACAAGAAAGACAGCAAGAGCTGTTATTTATAGTGTATTCAATACAGAAACACGCACCAGGTACTTTATTACCAACCACTGGTTTACGTAAATATCTAACCAGACAGTCATATAGCAGCAACTCAATGCATTTATGCATGTAGACATGGTCAAGACGACCTGCTGAAGTTGATTCTGAGGATCAGAATGAGGAAGAAAGATAATTTAAGTGAGTTTGAACGTGGCACGGTTGTTGGTGCCAGATGGGCTGGTCTGAGTTTTTCAGAAACTGCTGATCTGCAGGTATTTTGCCACACAACCTTCTCTAAGGTTTACACAGAACAGTCTGAAAAAGAGAAAATGTCCAGTGAGCTGACTACCTGAGTATCGTTGCTGACTATGTCCATCCCTTTATGACCACAGTATACCATGTTCTGATGGCTGCTTCCAGGAGGATGTTCTCTGTACTCACATGGCCTCCACACTCATCAGATCTCAATCCAGTAGAACACCTTTGGGATGAAGGGGAACAAAAGATTCACATCAAGGATGTGCAGCTGACAAATCTGCAGCAACTCTGTGGTACAGTCAAGTCAGTATGGACCAAAATATCCGAGGAATGTTTCCAGCATCTTGTTGAATTTATGCCACAAAGAATTAAAGCAGCTCTGAATATGAAAGGGGCCCAACTCAGTACTTGCAAGGTGTGTCCACTGAAGTCGACAGTGAGTGTACGTAATTGTATTTTTATCATTTATCTAAAATATATTTGTCATTTATCTGAAATTAAAGGTTTTTTTGAGTCTGCGTTTGTATCAGGCTTTCTGATTTTCTGCCATATACACAAACTCTCTGTAGTCTATTTCTGAGCAATGCCCTTATAGGAATCTCACCACCCATCAGCACAATGCCAGTAAAGCCGAAATGTCATAACAAACTAAGATATTATCTTTAAAGCAAAAGTTTACTCACTGATATCCTTTTTTTTAAACTTTGAAAATACTTTTATCTTTGCAGATATCAGGGACTTTTATTTTTTACACAACTCATGTTTGCCTCAAGCAACAATGCTGATCGCTCTCTTCTGCAGAACTGATTTGACTTTGCACTTTATGTACACACACATGCACACACACATACACACACACACTGGAGAATGCTCTGGATTGTCAACATTTTCATTTCATGAAAGGTTTTACACTGGAATCGGTCTTCTTGGTAAATTACACCCACTGGAGTTTTAAAACTGTTTTTACAAATGATCCTGCTGCAGCATTGAGACATAACCAAGCTTTCTACTTTTTCAATCAACCACATTCAGGGATTTATTATTGGGCTATTTTGGGGTTATCTGGGACAATGTCCAACATTCATGCCATTACATGAATACCTGCTTACAATGTGCTGTGCTCACTTTAATAACGACCGACTGGGCCTTATTCTTCCCACTACCAAATCAGTTGACCTAATGTGCAAGATAATGTGACTGTTGTAATGACCACATCTTAAGATCCAAATTTAATTTCTACCTTAGAAACTGTAGTAGGTCTCTGGAGGTCTGTAGTCATTGAGGCTGTCTATACCAGTCTTTTTGTTGATGGAAATGATGGTGGACGCCTTCAGACAGGTGGGAACGGTGGCATGAGTCAGGGAGGGGTTGAACAGCCTGGTGAGGAATCCTGCAGGTTGGTCCTACATTTATTCAGAGGAGCCTATGGTCCTCTGAATAAATGTGGAAGAACATTTTTGACTTAACCCGTGGCAATGGTGAGGAACCCCAAAAGGTTCCTCAAAGCTCTTTTACTATAGTGTTGTATGTCACTATGGATTTTCCCAATACATAGTAACATGTAGCTTACTGGGAATAATACATGTGTAGAGACAGACTGACTGTGTTTTGAATTAAATAGCATTTCTGCCTCTTCTTATGTTTTTAAATGAATATCCAACAAGGTATAGCTGAAAATCACAAAAACAAATTTGTATTTTATCTATATCCAAACTTTGCAAAACCTAATATATATCAGATTGAGAGTTAATGAAAAAAGACATTTATCTGGATGTATATATTTGTTCTACGTTATCTTCTTTGTTATAACGTTCAGGCCTCCATCACTGACCCCTGGCATCATGTAATCTCTCACCAAAATGGCATGTGGGGTCATATTCAGGTAATAAAGCATGCATGAAACAATGTCCTTATTTGCCTTCATAGGAGACAAAGTGGTGTTGTGTCAGTGGTAATGTACTGTGATACAGTGCATAACTTTGCCTGTGAGTACCCCAGTGCATGTTATCCTTTTCCCACTGATGGGCATTATGGAATATAGCAGTACCATGTAGCAGGCACCTTTTTTAGCTACTATATATTAAAACTGTTGTAATGTATGTGTGCGTTTATATATGTATTTGTCAGAGGACTGATAATAGTTTCCCCCGAAATCCTTTTACTGCTCGCCCTTTCTTGGTTATGCCTGCAGTTCTTGTTTTGGGGCGAGTTCTGTGGATTGTAAGAATTACAACTCCGAAAGAATAGAAAGGATTATGAGGACAAGAAGACATACCAAGCAATCAACCGAGCAGTCAAAGATGAATATAAAAGCATGCAGCATGAGCTTCGCAGAGGGCTGTGCGCTTGTTATAGTCACATTTCTGGTTTGTCAGAGTTCAAACTTGGCTGAAACCACTGTGCTCCTTAACAAAGAGAAACTGTTGGCACAGTAGCTGTTTATTACACAGCTTTGGATGTGCACCGATCACCAACTAGTGACATCCTGTATCAGTGCGGGCTGTTATTGTATCTTCATGGTCAGATGTTTAAATGAATGATTCACTCAACTTGGTAATCAGTTGTCTCTCTAATCTTTTGGGCTTATTAACACACTTTTAGAAGCTTTATTTTTAGACCCATCTGTTAAAATATAGAATCGTGATTTTTGAATTAAATATAGGAAATTAAGAATATGATGTTCTGTGGCCAGAATAAGACCAACCACTGTTCCTTCGCAGCCTCTCCACTTCGCCCCAGATGCTGTGGGAAGTCCAGAGGTCACCTAATGAGTTCAGTATACTTGTTTATAACAGGTATAAAGTTATTAACACTTTTACAATAAAAAAGATGACTAGCGCATTTTCAGGATCAGATTTTAAAGGTATGAAATCTGACACTGAAGGTTTATCAGGTCTATTTTATATGAGTCTTCCTGTTCACTTGAAGTGGAACCATCTTTACATTTGTGCTTCCATTTGCAGAGCCACACTGACACGGTATTGATGAAGAAACAAAAAAGCATAAATCAGCTTGTTTTAGAAGGAATAAGAGGAGGGATGCTAAAGCAAGAAGACTTTTCATACTGCGGTTATACATACAACGTAAAGGAAAGTGTGCTTTTCACTCTGGCATGACATTTTACCTCTGTAACCTGTCTCATAAAGATAAAAATGCAGCTTTTTATGTTTTCTGTAACAGCCAAAGATACAGTCAGTTACTTTTACCGCCTGTGACAACTCATCTCGCTGATTCAGTGCTTTCTAATTAACTTTATCCCAACTCCTTGCAGAGATGTAGCCTGATAGCCTCAAGGTCAAGCCTGTGCAGCAGTTCCTGCTGTGCTGTTCATCAGACAAACTACTTTAGTGTCAAAGATTAATTTTTCTTCCTCGGTAACTTAAGTTGAGCATGTCTTGCTCTTGCTTATGAGCAACAAGGCCTTGGTGCTCCTCAAAAAGCTGAAACATCAGTGTGTTTTGCACACAGAAGGGTGACATAATGATTAACACACACTTGGTTTAAAAGGTGTGATGCAGACTTTCAGGTGCCAAAGTCCATTAGTCACTTGGGAAAGTTGAAAAACCTGTTGAAGTACAAACCAAGTTACAACAACAGATTAAAAACTGATTTGGCAGCTTTCTTGTATTTCATCTTTACGAAGTACATTTATAATCAGCAGACAATACAGAGGAAGGCTTTCGGACAGAAAATAAACAGCTATGAAGGTGCCTGATTTTATTTTATTTCTTTGTCTCCTTGTGCTTGTAGTGGTCAAACAGAGCATCCTTTATGCTCCATTGAAGATGATTTGCATTTGCCAGAGGTTCATCAAGACCATATTTTTTATAAAGATAATGGAGTCTATAAATATTCAGATGTTGGGATCAAGAAGTCTGAAATTCCACTGTGGACTGAAGAAAATCCCAAACTGCTGCAGGAGATTAATCCCTTTGGCATTTCTACATTGCTGTGTGTGCTGGTGGCCACATTCACTGAATGTTCCAGCAGTGTTGTCACCATCACGTTCTTTGTACTAATACTGGCCTTCATGGTGAGACACAACATGACACTAACAAGAACAATAATAATAAGAATATCATGAAGCCTTTCAAACAAGCCCACAACATAGTGATTATCACTCTCAGAGGCAGAGATACATATCTCTTATATCTTACTAACCTTTAAATGTATTAAAACTTCACTAAGTTCAGCTTGGTTTTGATCATTTGTGACTCTTTAAAAAAAAACATATTGCAAAAAATCCTGGCCATGCACATGATTTGGCTGTGCAAGCATTTTAATGTTTGTATAAAGCTCTATAAGTGAGCATGTTGATATGCACACAGGGTTTTGGATAAAGGGTCATATCCAATTTTTCAATAAGCAGCTTATATTAATCCTCATATATCTGATCTTTATTATCTAATTGCATGCCCATAATATCCTGAATATTACCATGGAAACTGATCTCAGGAAGCCTAAGCAGCAAATGCAATGTTAATGTGCCTCAGTGCTTTGATAAATTGTCATCGATGTTATTAGAAGGCTGATGGTGTTAACAAAACATTGCATTGTCTGGGATCAAACACTAGACATAATTTCTTTTCTTTGGGCCAAGGCAGCAATCATCCTGCACTTTGCTGGAGTCATAACAGCCATCATAGCCACTAACGCAGGGAGCATAGCCACGTTTCAGCTGAGTGTATTTCCAAGCTGGGCTAATATTAGCAGTACTCGTTATTTGGAAAACATCTCCTACTTTTGCAGTACTGCAACAACGGGGCTTGCAGCTGTCTTTGTAGTTATAGTCAAAGCTCTTTCGTGTGGCCTGATATCCACTGAGGTCTCTTATTAAGTGACAACACTGATTTTCTTGCTTTAATGCTAAAATGCAATCATTGTTGTTATCCATCAATTTTCAAATTTTCTGTTTTACAACAAGCAGGTTACAAACCTACAAAGTAAATAACAAACAGTTCTTTACTTATATTTCTGAGCAGAAAAAATAGTTTTAGTGGTTGAATGTTACGCTTGATTAATTTCTGACTTCTCAGAAAAGTCCAGTGTGCAGGTATAAAACTGTGTATTCACTTTGTTATTTACCTAACCTGGTAAACATGGTTTTGATATAGTTAATATATATGTGAAAATGAAGTAGATTGTTAATTTTAATGTTTTTGATTTTAGGAATAGTGGATTTGTATGATCTTCGTTACTCATATTATGAACGATCCCTTTTTTTGCAATGTAGATAATGATTTTAGGGTTAACCCCAATTTAAGCATGGTGAAATCAGTGAAAAATGGAGAACATGGAGCAATATGTGGCCCATAAAATATCTTAATTTACTCAATATTGAAATGCTTTGTGAAACATTATGTTTGCTGTTTTTAATATTGTTATCATCCACAATCACAACAAGAAACTTATTTTCATTTGCTCTTTCAATGTCCACAACATCTATATGAATTTACACTTGATTCCCAAACAGCATCATTTTAGTTTATTTTGATTTAATGATATTTTATTGACCCTTAATTGGATAAGCAGAACAGAGTGAATAGATGGATGGATATTTTATTGTGTTTGCATTTTATGCATCTTATATAATGGTTCACATTAGGTCTACTGACTGGGCATCTACATAAAAATGACTTCATGGGGATTGCTGTTTCTCTGTTCAACTTCAATACAAATTGTGTTTTTGGTATTAAACATACATGTCAAACTGTGATTGTGTCAGTATGGTTAGATTGTGGTATGGTCCTGTGGTAGTAAACAGAAATGTGAACGTACTGTAGATATTCAAACTTGTTATTATTTGATCAAAGGTAGAATATTAAACTTACTTAAAGAAAGCACATCTTTACAATAGAGACACTGCAGACCCAAGAGTTGTAGTTACTTTTAAATCTAATGATGGGCTCAAATCTCATTGCCATCCATAGGATTATGACCACTGACCCCTCAGCTGATTTAAGGAGAGCCATGGGAACAGAAGGCAAATCCTTTCAAGGGGTCATGTGGGAGAAATTAGAAATGATTGAAGGTCGGGAAAATCTATTATATGATGCTGATTGAAAACATTTCATTGAACCTCTTGGCAGGGGGCCGTATATCTGCTGTATGTGAAGGCATTGGGCAAAAAGGACTTTAAAATGGTGGAAGCAGAAAACTCAAAGGGTCAAAGGAGTAAGCAGTTATGAAGTCCAGAACATTTTTATTTAATCCACGTACCATGCTCCCGGTAAAGGCTGGACGACGGCATCACACAAAGGAAAATCTATCACTCGTTCTCAGGGATTTGATTCTCACAGTTATGGAAGTTCAAGAAGGTCCAACGGATGTCACCTATCAGAGGTAAGACACAACATTTATGCCATTATATAGGATGTGAGGGGTTATTACACCACTCACATCCCAGTTTGTGTTTTGTGCCCTGTAATGCTGCAGTACAGCTGGGTTGTCCCAAGACTCAAGCTACTGATCATGTAATAATAACTGAGAAGTGAATCAATATGATGCATAATGATCTGAAATGCAAGTGGAAAGCTTTTCCGCTTTCATGTACTTCTCATATCTCATTCTGATTTTTAGTAACTGGTCATGAAATGGTAATTTTTTTTAAATGGGATACCAAGAACAGTCATTTGGAGAAACAGCTGCACATTTTATTATTAAATATCCCTGGGACACCAACTGTAATTACTGAATTCATTTAAGCGCACACTGAGCCATAAATGTGAAGTACTTGGTGATAGAGCTCGCTGCCTCAGGCACTCTGAATGTCTTCCTGAGTTTTTAAAGAGCATTCATAAATCATTATTTCTAATGTGGAATTTCAGCTCTATTCTCACTTTATCGCACAATCTTCTGGTTTGCAAATATAGCTATTTAGACAAGGGAGAATGATCTGAGTTGGTATAAAGGTAATAAAAACTAAACAGGCTGTGTATTGACAGATGTGTAGCTTCAAATGCTTAAATTAGCCAGTGATGGCTAAGCTGTGGATCTCAAGAAAAAAATATAGTCGACGGTCTCGTGTCATAAAGTCCACTTTGGGAAGAGCACGTGCAGCCACGTCATTAAAGTTCCACCCTATAATAGTACGGATTTGTTAATGATCACACATATTTCATGCTTACTGTAATAAAGGAGGTCTATCTTGATAAAATTATGCAAATTTTAGATTTAGCTGCATACATTGTTCTTGTAACTTTAAGGATTAATCTCAGCACATGTAGATACGTTATGGTTTTCACATTTCAGCCACTTTCCCCCAACATTTCTTATCTCTCTTTATCTTTTGTGAATAAAGAGTCAAATGCCTAATTTGTTGTTTTGAGGCCATGCAAACAAAACAAAACAACTCAATGTTTAATTTAACCAATTGTTTTAAAAGTGCATGTTTGTCTTCAGGTGATATTTGATTGACAATTTATGTGATCTGATGGCCACAGGACATCCATCCCTCTTAAAAATGTTTACATTTTTCAAAAGTATGCAAAGAAGAAACAAAAAAAAGATGGGACGCCAAATGCTGCATAAAGTGTAAATAAAAACAGAATGCAATGATTGGCAAATCTCAGAAACTCATATTTTATTCACAATAGAACAAACACATAGAAAATTGATCATTTTAAGAAACATATTAACTCATTTTAAATTTGATGCCAGCAGCATGTCTCACTAAAGAAGGGAGATGGCAACAAAATCCCGTAAAAGAAGAAAGAAATGGGTGGAGGAACAATTTTTACCTACTTGGCTTGTTATATTGGCAACAGGTCAGTAACATGGTTTGGTATTAAAAACAATCTTAGAAGGCAGAGTTTCTCAGAATTTAAAATGGGCAGAGTTTCACCAGTCTGTAGAAAAACTTATCTCACCATCTACAGTGCATAATATTATCATAAAATGAAAAGATTCAGTGGA
The DNA here is from genome assembly GCA_015106755.1 of Etia nguti. Lineage (NCBI taxonomy): Eukaryota > Metazoa > Chordata > Actinopteri > Cichliformes > Cichlidae > Etia > Etia nguti. The sequence goes on from VUQG01002710.1 coordinate 24,394, forward strand.
ATCTGGAGAACTCTCTGCGTGCAAGGGACAAAGACAGCCTGCCAGTACAGATATTTATCTATTTAAAGTAGACATGAAAATTTCATCCTTTTTATTTATTATTTATCCCATTAATTTTCATAATGACTTACAATGTAGGTTACAGGCTGATCACTGAGTCAAACAACTAAACTGGATCTGCAAGTTAGCGTGCACTCTATTGCAGCAGGATATTTATTTGCATATAGCAGAGAGTACATTATATGCAAAAGCCCTCAAAGAAAAACACTCTAAACTGAGTTACCTGTCATTATTTTGGATCTGGCTTACGTGTGATGTAATTATAAAGATATAGGTCAAGTTCGTGTTGTTGCCATGAATTTCAAAATAAATGAGCATTTTTCTTAAAATGATACATTTTCCCAGTGTAAACATTTGATATGCTTTCTATGTTCTATGTGAGTAAAATATGGGTTTATGAGATCGGCCAATCATTGCACTGTGTTTTATTTACACTTCACACAGCGTCCCAACTTTTTCAGAGCTGTATTTGTACATAAAACAAACAAACAAACAAACAAAAACCTGCCTCATCTGTTAGCTAATCCCTGGTTGGTACACAGCCTTATTACTCCAACCACTTTTAAACACCATTGAAATTTTATTGAAAGGACAGGTAGACATATACATGCATGACTGTTAATCAATAACTAACCCAATGATAGACCTGCTAGTTATCCAGGGTGAATGTCAGTTTTTGCCCAATGAGAGCTGGGATAGGCTCAAGACATCCAGACGACCCTAAACTAGTTGAACAATTAACATAATGGATGGATGGATAACTGTCGACTACTGATGCTGGTAGAATTTGTTACTGGTGCATTGGGTAACAACACATATAACTAATATCTTTAATGAACAGGCAAGCAACACCAGGTCACAATTCAAATATCAGCCAACAAATCACAAACATGACATCTGTTTCACATAGTAAAATATGTCATGAAGCAGGTACTGCATATGAGTGGTGTGCTAACATACTAGGGCACAACTTTGCTTTGAGCTAAACGCTAATGTTAGCAGGCTAATTTCCATTTCCATTTTTATGTTGATCATCTTGGGGTCATTTTTTAAAATTCCTGCTCAAGCTCAGGGGAATGACTTTGGTTTTGGCGGGTACCTTGGTGCATCTGTTCTAAAAAAGAAAAGTTTTTGAAAAAGTCTAGTGATGCAGCAATCCAGCTGACAGCTGCTAAATCGAGATCAGGAAGCGACCGGACTGACCAATATATTTTGCCATTGCCAGAATTGAACAAGTACATGCCCGTCAACAGCGTGCCAGTACAGATATTTATCTATTTAAAGTACATACCATTTGGTCATATCTGCTATTAGCGAGTCTGTGGTGACACGGAGGGGATGGTCAGAGAAGAAACAGACATAAAAATTTCATCCTTTTTATTTATTATTTATCCCATTAATTTTCATAATGGCTTACAATGTAGGTTACAGGCTGATCACTGAGTCAAACAACTAAACTGGATGTGCAAGTTAGTGTTCACTCTATTGCAGCAGGATATTTATTTGCATATAGCAGAGAGTAAATTATATGCAAAACCCCTTAAAGAAAAACAGTATTGACGCTAAACTGAGTTACCTGTCATTATTTTGGATCTGGCTTACGTGTGATGTAATTATAAAGATATAGGTCAAGTTCAAAACTGTACAAACTGTGCTCTGACTCACTGTCAGAGCCATTGTTTTGCTGCTCCAGCTCCAGAAAACATGATATTGCAACTGAGAAGACTTGAGCACTGGAGCAATTATTTTCCAGAAGACAATGAGACTTTGACTGAAGAGCCCCCCCGGAATCTGTTCCCACATTACTCCCTCCTCAAGAACTTCATCTTTGGCAGAAAGAGCCTTGGGCACTATCTTCACTCTGCAGAGGCCTTGCATTGTAACACAAGAGTTTATTCAGTCTGTAATTAATCCTCAGTTTTTCTCTGTCATTCGGCCTCACCCTCTCACTGAGGACAGGGTTTGTTCAAGGTATAGCTACGAGCTAAGGCTGCTGTTGTTCCTGGTTCATTGGGAGGATAGGATAGGAATCTACCTGTATTGACATACCTTTACTCCCTCTCTCACATTCTTCGGTAAATATCTACCTCAGTTTCTTTTCAAGCTTAACAGCTGATTTTTAAACACTAGTTCCTAAAAATATGGAGGATCTTAAAATGAAGGAGCTGCCTGTTGGTCGTAAGATTAGTTCGACTTCAGATCCTGCAGACCGTAAGAAACAACTGGTGGGTATGTCCACGAGGTATGACATTTACTGTGACTGGTTACATCAGAAACTAACATTTCCAGACTGACTGCTTCTGTTCACTAGAGTAGCCAGTGGTGCTTTGATTGCTGCATCTGGTGTGTTTGTGTTCTCGCAGGCTTCAAATGCACAAACGGTGTTGCCTGTGTTCACCTGTGCACATGTTTGTTTGAACACTCAACAGTTAAATGAAAACAGATCATATTGAAGGCAGCCTTTGCCATGGGCAAGCTCAGAAAGCAGGGCAAGATGCCCGCTCTGTGCTGTGAACGGTGCTGTATTTTATGTCCCGTTCAGACAGCCAACCATTCAGCGAGGCAGAGAAAAGACTGATGGAAGAAGGAAGAGAGGGCTGCCAGCTGCCAGTGACTGCACCAAGTAGATCTTTTGAAACCTGTTCCAGCAGGTTTTTCTTTCTTATTCCTGGGCTAGCTTGGACGAGTGCCACGCTCACACACAAACACACACACACACACACACACTCAAAACATGAGGATGATATTCCGGGCTGCCAAAATCTGAAACCAACCCATCAACCATTTCCATACACATTTAGACAGTCAATCTAATCGAAGTACCTCACTATCAGGTAGAAGGAAGTGGGAGGTGCACAGGTCCACAGGGGAAATAGACTTAAACTGTCAACAGAGGTTAGAGGGCTGAGTGAGAGAACCTGACTGGGACTTCAACTCCACAAAGACAAGAAAGAGAGCAGGCACTGAATCCAAAAACTAGGTGAGTTAATTTACTAGTTCTTGTATCATTGTAGGGTCTTTACCTTACAATATAAAGCGCCTTGAGGCGAGTGTTGTTGTGATTTGGCGCTATATAAATAAAAGTGAAGTGAATAGTTGTGGTAAATGGTCGTAAGCTTTCTTTGATATTTTCTGACATTGTTATTTTTATGTTTGCTATGAGTGGGTTAGTTTATTATCCTTCTGTTAATGGCAAAGTTGTAGCACTGCAGTGTTGCTGCTGGCATGGGTGCGGGAGAGGAATCCTTGTTAACCTCTGAACTTTGAGTGGCAACGTTCTCATGCCAACACAACTGTCAGTTGGCATGAGGTATCATCCAGGCCATTAACAGATCTGCCTGCTTTTTTCTTCCAATAACAACAGACTTTGACGCGAATTACCCACCTTGACAATTGTGTGCGTAAGAATTAGCTTGTGGGGAGAAACAGGGATAATTTAGCTTTGCTGATTCTGACAGTTGACTGCTGACGTACGCATCAAGCTTCCTCATGTTTTGCAGAAAACGTTGGCTTAAGGAGGCATCTATTCCAAATAAATTGCATGGTAGCAAGCAGTTAAAAAAACCCTATATATTATGTAACGCTGACAAAATCACCCAGAGAGAATTTTTCAGCCTGCAGCAAGAAAAACATTCATGAGAAAATGAACAAATTTTACTTGATAGCTTACAGTTAGTGACAGCCACCAGATCTGTTTCCATCAAAACAACTAATGACATGTGATCTAATGAGGGATCACATGTCCCATCCTCAAATTAAGGGTTTAAAGTAGTTGACTAAAATGCAAACAGTAAATAGTCCAGCTGGATGTGGTTGTCCTGGAACATTACCTGAATTTGCACACCCCTATGTAATGCAAATACAAATGACACATTATGCAGCAGCTAACTTTATAAATATCAAATCCCACACGAACTTTAGGCCAGATACTACTGATTCAATACTACAACCATAAACATACCACCCACTTCCTGTTCACCCAGACCACAAACTTTAAAATCATCCGGTCTGTGAAGACATAACTGCAAAGCAACTCAGCCAGCCAGACAGTTGGTATCTTGCCTTCAGCTTAGCTGTCATTTAGATATATTTGTTCGTTTGGTCTTATTTGCTGTTATTGGCACGCCCTCAGATCATGAGATTTGCATATTAGGATTTCATAATGAAACTGTAGGAGGGCCGGGAAATATGTGAAGGGTTATTATTCAACTTGACACAAATCAAAATGTATCTGCCTTCTAGTAACACATAAAAATAAATATGCAGGGTCTAACTGACCTACATACCCCATCTTCTACATCAATTTCTGGGCGTGTCCTGTTGTGTATGATCCTGTGAAACTGGCAGTGGACCCTTTGGATCCTGTGGGTTGAGGGGTGGTACCTGCATGGCTAGTCCTTGTTTTGTTGGGGGGGACTCGAGGCTGGGGTTTTCGTGGTAGTGGGGCACATGGTCCTTGTTTGGGGGGCTGCTGTTTGTGGAATGTGCTTCTTCTGCATCATCGGTCATGTGTCAAAGAAATATCTGTATGGATCCCAAATCATAAGGTTTCCCATCATAAGGTTTTATTGTTATACACCTGCCCGTGTTTTAAATGTCATTGCTGACTGGTGTAAGTGATTTAAAATAAGTCAATCATCTTCTGAGAAAAGGTCAAAACAAAAAATAAATACAGGTTTCCTTGAGATTTAGCTGGAAATGTGCTGCTCGCACACATTGTAATTAGCTACAGCGTCTTGTCCACAGCTTGTCTTGAACAGTATTTTATTCTACTTTATTCTATTTTGTATCGTACTTTATTCTACTGTATATAGTATTTTATTCTTGCTGTATAGTATGTTATACTTTTTTTTTTTCATCTTATCCTATTCTATTGTGTTTTTTCTTAACTTTTACTGCTCTTAAACTTGTACTTTCTGCCGTGACCAAAAAATTTCCCACATGTGGGACAAATAAAGCTTTATCTTATCTTATCTTGTCCACAGCTTGTCAGCTTTCACATGTGATTTATTTATTCCTTCGTTCTGTCAACAGCCATTGATGCTGGTTCTGTAACACAATCATTAGAGTGAAAATTTGCATATTAGGAGCTCAATTTGTCACCACAGGGCAGGGCATAATCTGACATGTGACTATTGAAGGTTATTTAAACCAAACTGTTTTCATTAGCGTTACATAAAATGGTCACTTTCATACATACCGTTTTACAGTCCATTAAAAATAATTGCAATTACAAAAGTTATATAATAATTAAGAATAGATGTTAAATGCTCATAAAGTTTTGAAGCATCATCTTTGTCCTGTTCCACTGAAGCACATATGAACCGAATCACCTGACTGAATTTAGCAAATATATAAAAAATTATAGCACAACAAAACCTATTTTAATATTCACATGAGCAGCCGGATATCATAAAAAAAAAGCAGAAATTGTATTTTTTCATGTGTAACATCAACCATCCTACATCTACTGCTGCTTGTAGAGGTATAAACTTATAATACGCATCATTTTCTATATCATGATTAAAACTTGTGTACATGCAGCCAACAATAGAAATTGTGATAACTGACATTTTGTGGTAAAATCTACACCAATTAAAAAGAGAAAAAAAAACTAATTTCTAATAATTTAAAACAAGATTATTTAGCTTGAACAATTTACATCACACAAACAAATAACCTGGAACTGAAGATCAAAGGGTTGTAGCATTCACATGTTAGAACAAATCTCTACGGATTAAAGATAAGAAGCCAGGTGGTCATAATCTAACAATAAATGGCAAAAACTATCTCAGTAGTTAAAAGCCTGGTTTACAGTTAGATGCCAGTTAAAAGATTGCAGGCTAACTGTGCTGTCATTTAAAATACACATAAAATTAAACAGTTTAGGAAAAATTAAACAAAAAAAAAGTGTAGGAGCCTCTCGAACATTCTAATACATGTATATTTTCATGTTTAAATAAAATGGAAATCATGAGCACTTATCTTTGTAACATTAGAAAACTTTTTTGTTTTTTTGGTTCAAGTTATGCAAACTGAGCAAAGAAATAGAGAAACAGCTTCTCTTTTTAACATAGATGCAGTTTTTCAAAACTACACACAACTATTAGGTATTTATTTATGGAAACACAAATAAGCGCACGCACACACACACACACACACACACACACACACATTATGGGCACCACTAAAGCTCCTTCTTCTCTTACTAAAAGTGCATCCGTTCTGGCCGGTGACAGTGTCTGTCAAGCAGATGAGAGGATTTGTTGCCACAGTGATGAAAACGGCAATCTCTCAGCTTTCACCTCGACACTTTACCCTCCTTTGATGTGAACAGAAAGAGCTACGATTGCTACTTCTCTCTTTTCCACACACAAACTTTCTAAGAGAGGCACTTTGTCCGCCTCAGCATTACTTTACTTTACATGACCCAGCGCCACGGTTTGTTGGTAGTTTTAATGAGCTTGGTTTATGTGGAGGCTGAGGTTACCTTTACTGGAACTAGGGCCACGTGTCTCACACCTCTGATGGGATCACATAACACTTTCAGATAACCCTCCTGACCCACATACGTCCACCAGCACTTTGGAGTTTTAATGCTCCGGTGGTGAAAATGAACTCAGCTGTTCCCACGCCTGCATTCGTGCTGTCAGATTTACAGTAGAGAAATGACTCACACGATATTATCTCAAAGGATCAGTGAACAGAAGTGCTTTTTCCAGACATGTCAGAGTTGATTCCTCTTATGTGGCAACAGCAATATAAATCAGATTTCACCACCTTCCACTTGAGTTTTCTTGTCATTTTTACTCCAGAATGAAGGGAATTGTGTTGGTCTCTAGCAGAGAGTTGAGTGAGTGCATCGATACTATGCATGTGTGCCAGCAGCCGCTTAGCTTAGCTTAGCATGATACTGGACACAGGTAAAACACAAAACCCATTGTAAAACAACAACATCAAATTACAGTACTGTGCAAAAGTCTTGAGCCACCCCTCATTTCTTTAAGCCAGATGTTTATTAGTAGTAGTTGAACAACTGTTTTTATCTTTGGACATTAGCTGTTTTTTCACTTAATTTAGCCCAGTCCTTGTACCCGGTCATTTTCAGAGGATGTTTAGTTAGTTTGTTAAGCCATTTAACAATGACCTGTGAATCATTTGAGTTCAAAAAAGGCATCAACCCCAAGGAATAAACCAGTGTTGTGTCAAAACATAACAGACAACTTAGCAAAGAACCAATTTTAAATCGCATGTTTAGGCAATTTGTTACTAGCAACCTGTTTTTCCAAGTAGTCGATTGTTGTCGTTGTCAGTCTTTAGTTTTATCTATGAGAAATGCCAAAGATAATACAGTTTGACAGGCATGAAATATTATTTTGGCACCATCAAGGTAGATCCAAAAGAACTATTACAGTAGCTGAAAACTTGGCAATTCTCAGTATAGCGTTCAGTGTGTCTTAGGAAACCGGAGCGGTAGGGGAAAAAAGGAGAATTCACAGAAAATTCTGTAGCAGATGAACAGTATCAGAGAGTCATGTCATTTAAATGTATGAAAATTTACCAACTACCTCAGACATGTAGTTGGCTCTTCAGTTCAATCTACTGTTCACTGAAGTGCCATTGGAAATGGTCTCAGTGAAAGGATGCCTGTCGAGAAGCAATTCTTAAAAGATTCTTAAAGAAGAATGGAAAAAGCTGAGGTATCCCAACAACTGGACTGAAAATCAGTGGCAACAGATATTATTAAGTGATGTATACAAATCCATTATGAATGTCAAAAGAGAGGTACACGGTGAGTATCTGTAGAAGGGGTCTCCAACTCCAATCCTTGAGAGCTACTGTCCTGCAGCGTTTAGATGCATCCTTGTTTCCACCACATCTGAATCAAATTAATGGCTTGTTACCAGGGCTTTGCCAAACTTGATGGCACGCTGAAGAGGTAATTCAACTATTTAATTCAGCTGTGTTGGAGTAGGGATGCATCTAAAAGCTGCAGGACAGTATCTTGAGGACTGGAATTGGAGACCCTTGGTCTACAGCCATCTTTAAAACACAGTGGAGGCTCAGTCATGGTTTGGAGCTGCATTTCAGCCAGTGGTGTTGAGGATTTTATTAAAGTTGATGGAATTAAGTAGGCAGAAAAATATCATCAGATTTTGATCCACCAAGGAAAACCATCTTAAAAAGGTTCTGATTGGCAGCATCTTTGTCAGCATGACAGTGATCCCAAGCACACTGCCAATGGAGTAGCATACCTGGATTGAAAAACACACAGCAGAACACTATGAGTCTTGGACTGGCCTCCCCAAAGCTCAACATTATTGACAGTGTGGAATAATTTTGACAGAGAACATGACAAAATCCAGCCAATATCCAAAGAAGAGCTTTAAATGTCCTAAAGACTAATTGAAGAAATTACAAGAAAGCTTGCCTAAGAGGGTTCAGGCTGCGTTAAAGATGCTTTTGCGTATATGTTCTTTTACATTTCAGTAAATCACTGCATCAATTTCCTATTTTCCTAGCAAAATATAAACAAATGTGAGCTTTAACTGCGCAGCTTTTGCCAATTTTGTCACATCCTAGCAAGCAGTGCAGTCTTTAGGCTGTGCACTGCTAGCTTAAACTAGACTAAGCAAAGCAGCTGCTAGATATAACATCATATATTCAGCATACAAAAATGACACCAGGGTCAGTCTCATTGCCTTACTTTGGTCAAGCAGCATTTAAGTTTTTCTAAAGTACTTTCACAGCTTTTTTTAATGTTCAATTTGAACTAAAGCCCCTGATGACAACCCAAACCTTTCTCATTTAGCTTGTTTTTATAAATGTCTTCACAGCAGCAGGTTTTGGTGCAGGATGTCACACTCGCTGACATTTTCCCCGAGCAGCAAATCTCATCATCAAACATCACCCCCTCAGGTGAGTTTACACACACCTGTGAACCCTGTGGAGCCTCAAACCAACAGATGGTAGAAACAGAGGCAGCCGCCTCTGGCTTTGCTATTTTAACCCAAAATTACCTTTTTTTATGTAACACTGCAAATAAACCAGTTCTGAATCTGCTTTGAGTCATATCTAGCTGCTGTCTGCACACTCTGTGGAGTGCTTCTGAATTAAACTGACTGAGTTTTTCAAAAATAACAAGAACAGAGTATATGAGGGCGAATGGGGGGGGATTGTACAACTACGCTTGCAGACAGATACAACTTATGCCACTTTAATGCTTATTAAATAGAACTTAAACCACTACCAGGGTGCTGTCAGGGCAAAAAAACCCATCTTAAATCCTTCAAAAAGACTTCTGACACATTTCATTTTGTGGCCAGACTCTAAATAACAACAACAAGAATAGTATTATAAATACTGATGAGGCACTTCTCTGTTTACCTTAGGGGATTCCCAGGAAAAACTGTTATTTTGAATTCTTTGTTTAAAATGAAAGTGGAGAGATGGGTGCCACCTATTTTGCAGCAGTTAGCATATTTGTATTTCCAAGTAAATCCAGCCTGTGTCAAATCACTGTGATGGTTTTCACACCGCAGACCAAAGAAGGACGCTGCTTCACCCAGGAAGAGAGCAACACCTTGAGCCTGAGAAATGCAGCAGTGAGCAGGAGGCACAGCGCTGATGGGATGATCAGTTTAGGGTCAGGGCGAGGGCATGTGGACTCTGATCGTTTCCACCCGTATCATCGACAGTTCAGTGATGGAGCGGTGGCAGGCTGCCTCCAACAGTGCTCTTCTTCCTTTAGCAGTTTGCATGAAGTGTGCAGTCCTGACAGTCATTCACACAGCAGCGATATGCCACCATCCTGGGACCAGTACAATGGCAGCATTCAGGTTTCTATCCTTATGATACACTCATTTTATCCTTCCGTATTAATAAAGTTTTGTACAGCCAAAAAGCAGCCTGATTGATTTGACACAGGAAGGTGGACAGGCAAAAAAAATAATAAAGATGCACCACATCACAGCAAAAAACACCGTTTTGAGGGCTTCTCCAAACATTTTCCCTTCATTTACTTATATTTGCAGAGCTCATATCCAGAGCTTCCAGGCGTACCCATGGATCCTCCCTGTTTTCTGCCTCAGAGCTATCCATCCTACAGCTCTGCAAGCCCTCAACAGCAGGTGAGTGACCTGCTTCAGGCACTCAGAAATGCTTTAGAGGACAGGATGTTTATGACACAAGTAATATCTAATATTTGGGTTTATGATGTGGTGTGTACATTGGACTATAACACATGTAATGGGCTGTATCTTATTAGTGGTCAGGTCATGATTTTCTTCTCTGTTCTCAAAAGGTCTCTTCTAGACTGTATCCTAACAACGACCAGTCCAGCGCCTCAAAATATACTCTCTCCAGCCAGTCACGCCAGGACGGCACCACACAGTCCATCTTTCCTAAACCCATTTACTCATACAGGTAGCTCTGAAGCTAAATTTTTTGTCTACCTTTATTACTTACTAATATTTAATACTGTGTGTGCACTATCACAAGAAGGGTAGCTTTTTCAAATATATAATTATAAATAACATTTTCTTTATTATGGCAGCATTTTGATTTTCATGGCTCTGAAGAACAGCAAAACAGGAAGTCTCCCAGTCAGCGAGATCTACAGCTTCATGACTGAACACTTCCCATATTTCAAGGTACTACAACATTATTATTAAATCCTTTACTTAAACAGGTTGCCTCACTGAGAGCAAGGTTTCTTTTTCAAGAGACATCTGTGTGCTAAAGACATTTACGGTTTAAAAGTAAACATACAGACACGTGATATAGAAACAAAGTCTCGTCTCTGTGTCTTGCCATCAAGATCTCCTGTTGGAGTCCGTCTAGTCTCCATGTTTTGTCTCATCAGTCAGTCATATTTCCATGTTTGTTTATTTCCAGTCCCTGTGTCAAATTCATGTGTCTCAATTTTGGTCTCAGTGTTTGTTACCCAAAGTCAAACGAACACTGCGGCACACTGAGAGTTAAAAACTGTCTAAATTCTTTCATCTTTAATAAAATGACCAGCGTTGCTGCTTTACCAGGTGTAACAATTAAGTTTAACATCCAGGCATCCATGAAAACAGAATTTATTAAATTTAACGGAGTTACAAGTTAGCAGGAAGTTAGCAGAAACTTAGCTCGCTAGTTTCGCTAGTTACCTATACATGATATACCACGTTTGGACTGAGAGATTTCTGGGCAAAAATAAAATGTGCAGCTCTGCTATCACTTCCAACATAAATGAAGACAGAAAACTACACAGCAGTGACGTTTGTAGGGTTACTGAAGTTGGACTAGCTGGTATATGATGCTGTGCTAGTGATCGCCAGCGACACAGCTATGTTAGCATAACACAGTGAAGCTGGAGGATGAATGCTGAATTTGACAAATGCAATTGCATGGAAAGATGCTGTAAACGGACCAGACTCCAGTAGGGGAGAACATCTGAGAGAATCCATCCACAATACGAGGTTAGTCATTAATGACTAACC
>VUQG01002711.1:0-10275 GCA_015106755.1 Etia nguti
ATACCATGTTCTGACTGAGATTTCTGAAAAGATTAAAACGTACAGCTCTGCTATCACTTCCAACATAAATGAAGACAGAAAACTAAACAGCAGTGATTTTGTAGGGTTACTGAAGTTAGACTAGTTGGTATATAATGATGTGCTACGTGATCACTAGCGACACAGCTATGTTAGCATAACATAAACATAGTGAAGCTGGAGGATGAATGCTAACTTTTTTCCACTCGATAAAAGTTAACGTGAGGGTTCCCGATGGTTAGGGACAAATGCAATCGCACGGCAGGATGCTGTAAACGGACCAAACTTCAGTCAGGAGAACAACTTAGATAATCCATCCACGATACGAGGTTAGTCATTAATATACTGCAACAACATGGGAATAGAGCAGCTGTGGGAGGATTCAACATTAATGAATCAATGGTACGGAAGTGGAGGAAGCAAGAAGAATGAGTTGAGTAAAGTTTGACTTATCTGACTGTTTTGTTTCGCTTAATGCGGCTTATAATCCAGTGTGCCTTATGTATGAAAACAGACCCGTTCATCGACAGTGCGCCTTATAATCCGGTGCGCCTTATGGTCCAAAAAATATGGTAAATTCCATCGCTTTAGTACCAAGCCATGGAATTCTAACTACCACCAAAAAATCAGCTCATGGGTCTAGGGACTTAATGGCTACCATGAAATACTTGCGTACAGTAGATATTCCAAGACAACCTTTGCATCCATGAAAATTTATTTTCTTAAAGAGACTTTTTACAAGTATGGTTAAATTTTTTGTTTTGTTCAGATTGAGATAAGATTTCCATCTGCAAAAAAAAAAACCCCAAACTGTTCTACATGCATTATAATACTAAACTGACAATGACGCAGGATGACATCTGCAGTGAAAGCACTTCATTTGAACCGTTGCTTGACAAGTGAAGTCGTTTTCTGTATGTTCCTCATTTATCCTGAAGGTATTTTAGAGTTGGGGCAACTATAGAGAGTAATAAATCATTTACTGCACAATGGCTGTTAAATTTAAAGAAACAGTTCATTTTTGATTTTTGCTTATGTCTTCACCTTCAGGTCATCATAATTGTCCTCCTCACTGGATCACTTTCTCTTGTCACTATTGTTGGCAACATCCTAGTGTTGGTGTCATTCAAGGTAAATAAGGCACTGAAGACAGTGAACAATTACTATCTGCTGAGCCTAGCCTTTGCTGACCTGACCATTGGAACGCTGTCAATGAATCTGTATACCACATATATCATCATGGACCAGTGGGCCCTGGGGCCAGTTGTTTGTGACCTGTGGCTTGCAATAGACTATGTGGCCAGTAATGCCTCTGTCATGAATCTGCTAGTCATCAGCTTTGACAGGTAAGTTGAATTTGTAAAAGTTTTTTCAGTAAAGTAAATCTGTTCACATTCATGTATTTTGATGAATAAATTTTAATGATTTAAAAATAAATACATAAAGCATGTATTGGAATCATAAACATTTCCATGCCATATAATGATGGTAATGCATCCATAGCCATGACAAAGCTTTCATGTTCCTCATGGGTTTGAAAATATCTCACTCTTTTGACTCTGAACAGCTTCGAATAATTGCCTGCCTTCTTTTTGTATCCTCTTAGGTATTTTTCTGTGACCAGACCACTGACTTACCGGGCCAAACGAACAACCAAGCGGGCTATGACCATGATTGGATTAGCCTGGTCCATCTCTTTTATTCTGTGGGCCCCAGCCATACTATTCTGGCAATACATTGTGGGTGAGCGGACAGTACAGCCAAATGAGTGCTATATTCAGTTCTTGTCTGAGCCTATAATTACATTTTGTACAGCTATTGCTGCCTTCTACTTGCCAGTAACTATTATGGCAATCCTGTTTTGGAAGATCTATCAGGAGACAGAGAAGCGAGCTAAAGATGTACAGGGTCTCAAGGGATCTGGTTCAGGCAACAGCCCAAATCAGGCTCCACATGAAGGAGGTAGTAGTGGAAGAGAAGGTAGAGAAAGTGCACCCAACAACCAGAATATCTCAGCAGCTATGTTGCACCAGGTGAGGTCCCAAAACTACAGCAGCTATGGACTAAATTATCTGTCTTCCGAGAAGAACAATGCAAGCCTACCAGAAGGCATAGAAAGTAGGGGGAAATGCAGCATGTTCTGCTTTGCGGTTTCATCTCTTCTGCCAGTTCACCATGCATCCAAGAGATTAAATGCCACCTCACCACCAGCAGAACAGAGTAGCTGTGACAGCTTTAACAATAATGAGGCTTGGGATTCTGAAGACCAGTCAGGTTCAGAGGCAGAAGTCGATGCAAGATCTTCAAAAGGTTGGACATAGACCTATTTAGTGGTCTTTGTTTTCATAATATATAAATAAATACCCTACTACATGATGTTTAATGTTCATTATGTGTCCCTTTTGATGTTTAATATATCTATATAGATGGTAAGAAGTCTAGAAAGGGGAAGGAAAACAAGGAAAAATATCCACTGTCTACAAACATAAGTCCAAGAGGATCAAACACAGCAACCTCCTGTTCTGCTGACCTATCACCTACAGCTATCACCATGAAAGACGCTGCAGTGGCCAAACGCTTTGCCTCCAAGGCCAAGACAGAGATCAGCAAGCGCAAGAACGAAAAAAAGGCAAATGAGAAAAAAGCTGCACGGACACTTAGCGCCATTCTGTTTGCCTTCATTACAACATGGTTACCATATAATATCATGGTTTTGGTCAATACCTTTTGTCAGGACTGTATCCCTGAAACTCTCTGGGCTCTGGGCTACTGGTTGTGTTATGTTAACAGCACAGTCAACCCAATGTGCTATGCCTTATGTAACAAGACCTTCAGGACAACTTTCAGAGATATTTTAATGTGCCAGTTGAATCAAAGGAAGAACAAGCCTCATTTTTATCAGAGACAGGCTGTGGTATTCCATAAGAAAGACCCCATGTAAAGTGCGGTGGCCACTTAATCAATGGATCTTTGTTTAAAGCTGCACTTCCTAATCCACAATCAGAGTTGGACGCCTTAACTTTAATGGAAAAGATAATGAATTGAAATTCACCCTCACAAATCTTTTTGTGTTCTATTCATTTATTTGTGTAGGTATTATTGTAGGGTTTTTACCTTACAATATAAAGCCCCTTGAGGCAACTGTTGTTGTGATTTGGTGCTATATATAAATACAGTTAATTTGAATTGTATTGTATTCTTGCCTTTTACCAAGCTACTGTAGTATAAAAACCCATCGTCCAAAGTATTGTATCTTCATAGCTTCTATCTACACTTGGAATGGATAACTATCTCCCACAGATACTCCAAATAATCGAGTTTCATGTACTTAGCATCATGTCCATAAAAAAACTGGTCACCAGATATTACATAGCTCACAAATGAATTACTGGAATATGTCACCTTCAGTGTTTTTGGTGGGTGTATCTTTACATTGCCCACACGTGCAAATTTCTCATGGGTTAAACAGTTTAACCCAGTTTAACCTTCAGGCCAAATAATCAGTTTCAGTGAAAAAACAGCTTTCAGTTTAAATTTAAAATTGATTAAAAAAATTAAAATCTTTAGAAATTTGAATAATTACAATGTTTGAGCCCATAAAATGACTTTGTGTAAAATCTCTGACCTTCATTTTTGCACTTACTTTATGACACACTCTATTTTTATTTGCTGGTCCTAGCAACTACGATGTTCAAGTAGATTAATTTTAGTTTCAATTATGAAATGAAATTCTTGAAGGATTTATAAGTCTTCTGGATTCAATTCAAAATCAGATCAAAGCATCACAATGTCTTTTTTTTTTACAACCTAAGTAATCCACACATACAAAGAAATCAACTAGTTGAATACATTTTGTGTAATAATATGGAATGATACAGGGAATAAGTATTGAGGATGCTTACTGAAATTTATATAATACTTATTACAACTAGCTGCAAGCATTGCTTGGGTGTGATCTTTGATCCATTTTTTCGCACAAACTGTCTTCAAATCTTAAAGGTTTCAGGGTGTGAACTCGGATTTTCAGTTCTTTCAAAATATTTATAAATGGATTCAAGACTGAGCCATTTCAGAAGCTTTTATTTTTTTCTCCAATTAAAAATGTTCTTGGCTGTGTGTTTGGCAATTGTCTTGCATTGTCTACCCTCGTTTTACATGCAGCATCATGACTGATGGCAACAGGTTCTTGTCAAGGATGTCTCTGTACATTGCTCCATTCATCCTTCCCTTTAGTTATATGAAGTCTGCCCGTACAATATGCTGAAAAACAATCCCGACCATAGTGTTACCACCTCCAAACTTGGGTGGTATGGTGTTTTTGAGGTGTCATTTCGCCTCCTCCTCCACAATGTTTGCAGTGAGATCAAGAGAGTTTAATTTTGGTCTCATTTGACAAGACTATATTCACCCAGTAGATCATTGGCTTGTCTAAATGTTGTGCAGAAAACTTTAAGCGACCGCAAATTTATTTCTCAGCAATGGAGTGAGCTGAAAAATAAAAAAATTTTGTGGCCTGGAAATGTAGACCTCAAGGATCTGGTATTTGTAAGGTTACAGTAACCTTTAAGAACTCTTTGAGTGATGTTATAAAAAATAATCAGGTTCTTACCTTTACTATTTTACAAAGGTTTAAAAAAGGAATGTCCACAATTTAGACTATTTTAATGTAGGATATTTTATTAAAACAATTTAGCAGGAGCAAAGCAAAAGCACAATTAAAAAACAATGATCACATAATCAAATCATATTTAATTATACTTATCCAATTAATCTAACCTGAGCCAGTGCTAATTTCTAAGGCTAATCTTGAAAGGAGAGAGGTTGAAGAGAGAATGGGTATGCCTTGGCTAGGGATGGGAATTGATAAGAATTTAGCAATTACCATTCCATTATTGATATCATCGATGTCTATTCCTTATCAATTCCCTTATCAATTCTCATTGGTTCCACTTTGATCTACAGGGTCTCAAGGGATCTGGGTCAGGCAACAGCCTGATTGAACAGCCTGACTGTTCATCAGTTTGTTACCTGTTGAAGTTCAGCAGCGTTTGGCTTCACTGCAAATAACGCAAATAATTACTCAGCTTTAACATTACTCTGGGTTCTTGGCTAGATTAGTGTTAGCATGCTGTCTGTGCAGGTGCTGTGGTAACAGTATGATGCAGCTGTTTCTGTCCTGGAGCAGCCTCTACTTTACCATCGCGCTCTCATCCTTTTGTGCAATAAAAATAAAAGTAATGTCCATATCCACACTGTAGTCTTCCCCACTATTTTCCTCCTCCAACACAAGACCTGAAATTTGCTGATCATAGCGAGAGTGCAAGAATCGATGAGCGGGATCAACGGACACGCAGAGTAAAGAATCCAAGGAATTGGACTACTGGTAACCTTGATTCCCATCCCTGGTCTTGGCTGTGATGCCCTTATCTCTCATCCATGTTGATATCATCTAATAGGAAAGTAGCTCCCTTCGGAAATTCTCTCCCCTAGGAATACAGTATAAATCCAGATCTTCTTGAAGTTATAATCCACAGGAACACAGTAGAAATCCTTGGAAGTTGTAATCCAGAAGGAAAAGAAAGGAAATTCAAATCTTCTTGAATTTATAACCTACCACAGCAAAAATGAGCAGAGAAAATGTAAAAAAAAAAATTTAAAAAAAATCTAAAAAACAATTGTGGGTGCACCGATGAACCCTGAAATACAATCTTCTGTTTTGCTCATCCACAGAAGACTGAGAAGAACAACTTCAAATGTTCCTACAAGCCCTTTTTTATACTCATTTGCTCTTATGAGCAAATTATTATAAAATTGTATGATATGATGCCCACATTGTACGATTATGAGGTCATCCTATTTCAGTGTTGGGAAGCGTACTTTTAAAATGTATTCCACTACAGATTACAGAATACATTGCCTAAAATGTAGTTTGTAATGTATTCCGTTAAGTTACTTAATGTGAGTAACGTATTCTGAATACTTTGGATTACTGGATATATTATCATGCATTTTACAACAAAATTAATGTACTATGTGATTTATTACTATTACTGAAGGCTGCCCACCACTGAGCTAACATTGTTAGCTGGCATTAGCTGAGGTTAGTTCATAGACTGTAGACTGTTAGACTTGATGGATGGCGTTAACAACCTGCTAGTTGCAAATAATCATGTGCAGTTCTGAAAGCAATACCAACTAGATTTTTAAATCTTAATATAAAATGAGTAACAGTAGGGTGGACATTAGGTAAGGCTGCACTTTTTGCAGTGAACTTGTATAGAAAACTATTTCTGTATCAGTAATATGTTTTCTTTCTGTCTGCTTTCAGAACTGCACATGATTATTTGCAGCTAGCAGATTATAATGCAGCCTTCAGTAATAGTAATAAATCACACAGCAATAGTACATCGAAGATACTGAAGTTGCACATAACACAGGTAGCTACCACAACTAAAACAAGGTAGGTGCAGTAAGCTAACGTTAGTTTTTTAAAAAGAACTTACTTCCAGATGCTTCTTTAGGTTGGAGGTGGAGGCTTTTGACGCTGAGAGCAGCTTGGTTGCTGGTAAACAGAGTTTGCATTTCACGGTCAGAAAGCCTCTTATTGCGTGTTTTGTTTGGGTTTCTGGCAATGTGTGGAATTACCAGTATTAGAGAGGGGACAACCTAACATATGAAACAGGAAAACACTGCTGTGTAATCCATTTATTTCTTCCTGTTAAGAGGGAGTTTTTCCTTCCCACTGATGCCAAAGTGCTTGCTCATAGGGGGTCATATGATTGTTGGGTTTTTCTCTGTATTGTAACGATGGTTAAAGGTTATTTTACAGTGACAGGTTGGCTATCTCTGCACACTGTTGTTATTTCTTTAAGATACATGTTTGGTTGTGCTGCAGGAAAAAGCGAGTTAGTGAGTGCGGGAAGGGGAGGGGGGTCCTTGTATTGTATTGTGACTGTCCGGGGCTGAAGAGAGTGGGTTGTACCGGAGCACTCTCCCTGGAGTTAACGGCCCATTTGCCTGTGTTACTGAATAAACGGACAAACTGAGATCAAAACGTCTGGTTCTTGAGAACATATGGGAATGTTACAGTATGTATTATTGTAGGGTCTACCTTACAATATAAAGCGCCTTGAGGCGACAGTTTTTGTGATTTGGCGCTGTATAAATAAAATTGAATTGAATTGAATTGAATTTATTTCAACAAAGTAACTGTATTCTAATCATCACCTATTTAAACAGTAACTGTAATGGAATACAGTTACTCATATTTTGTATTTTAAATACCTAATGCCGGTACATGTATTCCGTTACTCCCCAACACTGCCCTATTTTAAGTCACACTCTGTCGATTCTCTCTCTCTCTGACATTTCATATACATGATTTAAATTCAAACATTAAAATCACTTATTAAATAAAAATTTCTTCTTTCCCATTTTGTACTTTAACATGAGCTATCATCAACTCTATCACATATGAATATTCAATTGCATATTAATACATTGTCATTCATGTCTCATTTAGTTTACATGTTGTTTTATTTCAACAGGATTTATCATTAGCTGAATCTCTTGTCAATATCATGAATGTATGATTCCAACATGATCTCGTCTTAACTCATTTACATAGAAATACTTATTCTCTTCATGACTCTGATTTTGTCTATCACAATATAATCAGTATAACTTCTTTTTATGAAATCATATACGTTAAAGTCAGACATTCTCTGAAAATTTGCTTAGTGATTCAGCTTTTAGTGACCAAGAACTAAAGGCTTCAGATAAGATCTGGGCTGCGATGTTTACATTCTCCATTGGCACAAACCATCCAGGCACAGAGTACACACACACTGGAAGTTAACTACTTTTACCCTCTCTCAGGTGTAAGCCAGGGGAACTTGATTCTCTTTCAATCCCATGTCTCTCGACAAACAGCACCTGGTTGTAGGTGGTTTATGCTGGAATGATGGCCCAACAGTTCTCATTGGGACATTCAGAAATACGTCTATTACCAAATCCTCAGTATATTTCACAAAAATAAGTCTGCAGCCATCTTGAGAGAGCTCTTTGCTTTTACCTATAATGAGGTTCTGTGACACCTGTGACACCTGCCTTGAACAAGCTGATATTATTTACACTGATAGAGGCAGGATTGCTTTCTAAATAAAGACCAATTTCAGCTGGTTTGTTGGCTTTCATTGACTTTTTGCGCCTTGTTTAAGGAGCTTGGAAAGAAAGTGATTGGACTTGTTTAATTTTTTTTTAGAGATGTTTCACAAAGAAGAGCCGTTAAAGAGGCCATGTGTTTCCACTGTGAACAACCCTCTTTGAATGGATAATTCAAGTGCATTTGAGGCTTAAAGTATTCACATTCATACTGATCCACAGGTTTAAATCTGATTAAGTCCTTTCAGAGTAATCTCTATTTTCGAGTTTTTCTGTTATGGTAAATTAACAAAAGTCTCAGTTCAGCTCACCAAGTGAATGAAAGAACCTTTTTTCTCCCACTACACATTTTAAACACAATCTTCCTTTTCATTTGCAAGCTCTTTTTTTTTTTACATTGACATTAATATTAGTGTGGCTAACATGTAGTATACTGCTGTGAGACAATATATTTATATGGTTTTTAAAACAAAGTGTGATTACTGTGCATTTGAGTGTTCATCAGTGTGTGCAATTTAGTATATTTACAAGGCTCAACATAAAAGCTTAATTATATAACCTGTAATTTGAAAAATACAAAGCTTTTTACTTGTAGTGTCGCAACAATTCTGAATGTATGTCACTGAAAAGACTATGCACAGTGGCTTTGAGATGAAACTTCAACGTTGTTAAAACAGACTTTGTATATTGTCCAAAATCTCTGTTTATTGTCAGATGTGCATTAAAATATTACACATTTTCTGTGCCCTCAGACTTTTGAACCTCACAGAATATGATCCATGTCAGCTTATATACTATAATCTTATTCAGCTTTGACTATTTCTGACAGATGTTTTAATAACTGTTTTTAATTAAGAAAAATCTATCCTTCATGCTGGCTTTTGAACTAAAAGAAAAGCAGGAATGTGGAGCTGCACAAGAGCAGCACATGCAGCACAAGAGCAGCACATGCAGCACTGTGTGCTGTATTAGCAGACAGGAGTCTCAGAATCATGGGAAATGTAGTGAGGAACTGTGATTAGCTACAGTGACAAACCCTAAGAGAAAACCTAGAAAAGAGGAGGATGTACAGCTTAATTTCTGGCCCTTACAACCTATCCCCAGCTGCGCAGTGTGTGAGCTGCCAGCAGCACCTTTATTCCTCTCAGGTCTTGAAAGATTTTCGTCCCCATCCCAGTCTCTCCATTTCTCCTAGTCTATGTCACAAAAAGCACTCTACTGAGCACACAGTGCCTGCGTCATTCCTTTCAGCAGATGGAGATGAGGAGGAGGGGGAGGGTAAGACAGAGTGAGAAAGGGGTGGAAGAAGAGGGAGCCATATGTCTACTCTGCATCAGTGTCAACACCACTGCCACGCGAGCCTTCGTCACCGGAAAACAACAAGGAAGATCGTCACACTAGAGCTTAAAAGAACAATCATCATTAGCAGCAGCAGCAGCCGCAGCAGCAGTAGCCGCCGCAGCAGCGGCTCCTCCTTCACCAGACGTGCATCCACAAATTGGGCAAGAAGCTTGAAATTGAGCATCTAAACACTGTCCTAGACAGGAGAAGCTCTACTAGGCATGACCTGAGAGGAGCGGCAGCTAGTCATCGAGCTCTCTCGATCCATCAACATGGGTAACCAAGAGACAAAGCAAAAGAAAGCTGCAGCAGCATCAAGCAACGGAAGCTACCCATCGCTAGATGAAGGATGGAGAGAGGGAGGAGGGGACGTAAAAAAAGGAGGAAAGAAACTCCATGGTAAGCATGGAGGTAAAGGAACAGGGAGTGGGGCAGGAGGAAGGGGGGTGACAAATGGCACAGGACTAGGTAAAAATAAAAATAAATCAGAGTCCAAGTCTTCTGTTTTCTCCATTCGGAAGCGAAAGGGTAACCTTAAAGGAAAAGGAGACGCGTGTTCATCAGTAAAAGGCTCAAAAGAGGACGTTTTAGCATTTCAGCACGATGAGCTGGACAGCACAAAAACACCTGATCTGTCTGCAGATGAGCTGGGGCAGTCGGACACTGAGCCTGCCTTTCCTGAGAAGAGAAAGAAGCAGGGGAAAAGGGATGGAGATGAGAGAGACGAGAAGCATGAGATGCAGCAGAAAGCGT
>VUQG01002713.1:0-14566 GCA_015106755.1 Etia nguti
AAACCATTCTTAGGTGTAAATGTAGCACATATTTCTGCTAGTCTGTCTGTATATATAAGAACAACATCTGAGATGTGACCTGTGCAGACTCTACCTCTTCAGCTGGCAAAGGATAATATATGGGACAGATAAGACTGATTGTTAGGGTTTATATTGGCCAGTGTTGGCTAGTAAAATATAGTCACTCACCAACCATTTTATTAGCCACACCTTGCTAGACGGCTTTTTGTCTTAGTTTTTAGTAGCACAAATTCAGCAATTTTAGCCCATGTTGACATGACAGCATTGCACAGTTGCTGCTTATCTCTAATGTGAATCTCCCATTCTACTACATCCCAAAAGTACTCTATTGGATTGAGATCTGATGACTGTAGAAGCTATTTGAGTACCGTGAACTCACTGTAGTGTTTAACAAACCAGTTTGAGGTGATTTAAGCTTTATGACATAGTGCATTATCCATCTGGAAGCAACCATGAGAAAATGGGCACACAGTGGTCATAATGGGACTGACATGGTCAGCACCAATACTCAGGTAATAGTACAGTGGAAATGCCCCCAAAATATCAAGATACCCCAAGCAAAAGTAAAACAAAATAAACAATGTTTTTTTTGTTCTCTGGGGTGTCTAATATATGAAATGGTTATATAAATTATTTACTACAAAAGTGGTTAAATTCACAGATTTTGTGATATCCTCCATATATTAAAAAAAACACACAAAATAATGCCAAGCCGAACAGCTTGTGGCATACTTTTTTTTTTAATGCAAATTAGCTTGAAGACATGAATATTGTGGCTTGTTGGTTGTTTGTTCTGATCATGAACACAGATTTGTTTTGCAGGACAAAAAATATACACATATTAAGAACACAAAGGTAGCTGACATAAAACAAATGCATGGTAAAGTCAAATGTAATTTGCTGTTAGATGATGTCCAAGAAGTGAAATCGGTGAGCAATATCCCATTAAAAGCATGACTTGGCAGTAATGAGATGGTAAATGTCAAGACGTCTGTAAAGATTGTGGCTCATGGTGATGGGTCAGTTTACACTTTGTGTTGTAATGGCTTGAAGTTATCAAATTACCCTCAGCCAGTTGGACTCTGCTTTCATATTACTATAGCTTATATAATGGCAATATCTAGCTTTGTAAAAGATGGTTTGTCAATATTATATTGAATAGAATGTCTTTATTGTCATTGTATGTGCACATCGAAATTATGGGTGTTCCATGCCAACTGTGCAGGAGTAAAATATAATTAGTAAGACGGCACCCCTTTCACACCTGTGTATTTTACCATTTTTAATGTAAAACAGTGACTATAGCTGATTAAAATGCTGGATTTAGTGCAGTCAGACCTTTACAACAAACCATGTGTGGGGTTTCTGTGAAACTAAAAAACTGTGAAAAAACTATTACCAGATATGTTAATCCAATCATCACACGTATCTCCCATTCGGCTTTTAACTCTGGGATATATCACAATATCTGTAAATTTAACCACTTTTTATGCAAGAATCAATTTCGTATATTATAGACTTTATAGAATATGAAAAACATTGATATACTTTGTTTTATCTTCAGTAGGGGTATCTTAGTATTTTAGGGGCATTTCCACTGTGCCATAGGCTATTGGTGTTTGACCAACAAATCTGTGCCAAAGTGTGGAAAGAAAATGTCCCCTGTGCCATTACATATAAACAACCAGCCTGAACTGTTGATACAAGATGGGATAGATCTCTGCTTTCATGTTGTTTTTGCCAAGCTCTGACCCTAGTGTCTGAATGTCACAACAGAAATGGAGACTCCTCAATTCAGGCAAAGTTTTTCAAATCATCTGTTGTTCATTTTCAGTAAAGAGTGATTGTTTGACTTGCTGTTACTTTCTTCTATCAGCTTATAGTCTGGCCATCTCCAATGACCTTTGGCATAAGCGGGGCATTTTTGCCCAGAGAACTGAAGCTCACTGGATATTTGATCTTTTCTAGACCATTATCTGCAAGTCCTAAAGATAGCAGTGTAGAAATATCCCAGTAGATTTGCATTTTCTAAAACTAACAAACGTGCCACATTCAGAATCACTGAAATCACATTTCTTACCCGTTTTGATGCTCAGTTTGGACTTCAGCAGGTAATCTTGACCGTATCTATATACCAAAATGTAGTAACTGACGTGTAATTGGTTTATTTAACACTTGTATGCATCTCTTATTGCATCAGCATAAATAAATATAAGCTGACGATAGCTACCTTTTAAGATAATTTAGTGTCAAGAATCAGCTTTAAGTTCAGAAGAATAACCTTGAATTACAGTAAGATGCTTGCTAACACTAATCAGCTGCTCTGGCTCATACAGGAAAAGGCAAAAAAAAAAAAAACCCATAAGAAACTACAAGCAGAGTGAGAGGGGCCTTAGCAAAAGAAATGATGTTACACAGTTTGTCCATTAGAGAGCACTAA
Organism: Etia nguti; assembly: GCA_015106755.1. Classification (NCBI taxonomy): domain Eukaryota; kingdom Metazoa; phylum Chordata; class Actinopteri; order Cichliformes; family Cichlidae; genus Etia; species Etia nguti. Next base: position 2,462 of record VUQG01002713.1, read on the forward strand.
CAAGTTAATTTTTCAGCATCTGTTTCAGAATGGTTCTTGTCATAAAAGCAAATAAGAGGCCATGTTAAGAGTTGGGGTGCGTTTGCCTGTCAGTGATGTGCAAGCGCGCATTATTGATAAGGGTATAATGTGCTTGTGTTTATGTCACAATTCCTCATATTTTAAGTGACCAAGAGTGGTTTAACGAGCACTTCAGATACAGGGTAATAGTTAAAACGAAGTAACTTTATCATGACATTAAAACTTTTAGAAACTTGCAGATTTTATATTTGATTGGTAACGTGTGGAGTGGGGCCAGTGCAGGGGAGAGCTGCTTTCTCTTCTTGGTATGACTGAGGAGTCTCTCTGCTTCACTTTAAACCACCTGCAGATGAGACAAAGACTGACTGACTCAAAGAAAAAATAAGTTACAGTAAACAAGACATGAGCTTAAAAAAACTCAGATATTCCGGAGAACTGGCTATATCAGGAGGGGTTTTTTTTAGAACTGATAATCAGCACTTTTGTTTTATGACATACAAGTCAAAGGAAAAAGATAGAAGAAGAAGATGATAATGATGATGATGATGATAATGAGATGAGAAAGGATAAACTGCTTCCAACTATGGTAACTTTCCAGAACTGTAAAACCTGTCTGTGAGTTACACTGTTTCGTGATCCTTTTTTGACTTCCCTGCATAAATACAGTCCTGTGAAACATTTTAACTGCACAGCAGTTTTAATCTGAGTCAATGGCGAAGTATTCCTGTGTAAAATGAATATTTTTTTATTGTAATTACTACTACTGTATTTTTAAACTGCTGCGTGTCAGTGATATACTGATATCACTCAGTCACAAAAGATCATATATTCCATGATATGAATCCACTATGAAGGGAAAAAGGCTTCTTTTCAGGAGCATCTGAGGTTTTTTTTTTTTTTAATTACCTTATACCTGTTTAATAGCAGACAGTCATGGGAGAAGTGTGGTTGTTGAAACGCTATGTTTTATTTACCAGGTACACTGGTTTTGCAGTGATTTGGCACCATCTCGTCTTGTCATTGTTAAAATTGCAACCTGACCTTGCCTCACCAGGAAAGCGCTCACGGCTGATAAGGGCGGCATCGAGATTGCATCAGACCCCGTGGCGAGCGGTGGGAAGGTTCAGTTCACTGTGGCTCGCCTGCGGGAGCCGTTCATTGTCAGGTTCCACATTGTCAATAAAGGCACTGACTGTGTCCACTTGACGTACTACACTGCCCTGCATAGGATCCGCTGTTTCACTCTAGAGGATGAGAGGAGAGTGACCAGAGCATCTCCGCTGTTCCTTTGTCCTGGTGAGACATTGAGGACTTCTTCTCTGCCTGTAGAAATAAACTGAAAATCTAGCTAATGTTCACAAATTCTTCTTTTTTTTTTTTCTTTCTTCTTCTTTTCCCTCCAGGAGAGAGCTATGACGTTGTGGTTCGGTACATGCTGAACCACTATGGATATTTCCCTGCCACAATGTATTTTGAGTTCTGCCCAGATTTGCCTGGATCGGTACCCTTCTGCATTGTCAGGGAGATAGAAGCTGCAGCCCAGACTCCACTGGCTGTGGAGCTAGGGCCTGTGGCTCCTTATAAACCATTTCAGGTGGCTGCTTACAAGCCTGTTGACACCATTATAGTAGATGGAGTACCACCTGAGAGGTAATGAATTTAAAAACTGATTGTAAAAAGTACTTTAAAGCATTTTTGCTGACTTGGACTTTAAATTAACAAGTTGTCCCTGAGGGTTTACCGGCCTTGTGTCTTTTGAAACGGATTACAGCCATATGGTGTTTTGTTTTCTTCTTCTGCAGTTCTGTTTTGCCTTTGAAGACGGCAGTGAAATTAGGAGAATACAAGTATCATAATGACCTAAAGGCTCTGGCTAGACGAAGGATGGAAGACTCCGAGTACCTCTGTCCAACTGCCAAACAGAAACTTGCGTCAGTGAAGTGAGCAAATCTAGCAAATCTAACTATTCATTTTCTGTGATGAGTGTTTTATAGAACTAACCCTATGTTAAATGCACTGTTTACCTCTGCGTTGACATCCAGGGGTCTCCTCAGTTGTCCCTTAAAGATGAAGAACTACTCGAATCGGTTTCACCTCCTGCTGCACCTTGAAGAGATACAGATGGAGGTTGACATCCGAAAGTATGATCTCCAGAATCAAACCATGACTCAAGACCAAGGCAACAGAAAACTCCTGAAACTCAGAGTAAAGAGATTTTAATTAGAACACCGTCTGCTATGCTCTGTGTTTTTCAGTGGCTCTATTTTTGCTGGAGCAGCTGGCATCTCTCAAGCATTGAATTCACTTGTAAATTGTGCTTCTTGGCAGTTAACTTCAGAATGCATTTTGTTTGTTTGGGACCTTGTATTCCTAATGAAGGAGATAGATGACCTTCCTCCTGTTTCACTTGTACAGATGATTTTGCAATCTAGTTCTCATACACAGATTTGTTTATTTAGATTAGTTTATTTTGTCAAATCTACCCATCTGAATCACCTACAGACTTGTAGGTATGTTTATAAAACATATGAACGGCCCAACATCGATGTCGTCCGACAGGTTCCCGGTGTCGCTGAGAATCGGCCATCTGTGCTTCGAGGAGATTGTCTGAGAGTATCCAAATCTGAGGACACCGTCCAGCCCATTACTGTGTATACCGGATATGTTCACAGAGTAGAACTGGACAGTGTGAAGCTGGGTTTCTCAAAAAGGTATGGCTAGAATAATGATATGTTCACCAAGAACCCACAATGAGAAACTTGCTACTTACTTTTCAATCATTTCAGGTTGTTGCAGATCTTTATCAGCAATATGAAGTTTAATGTGGAGTTTACTATCAACCGGTACCCTTTGAAGCTACAACACAGGGCTGTGGACCTGGCAGTAAAACATCAACTTGAGGAGGTGCTGTTTCCATCAGGTGCAGCAGTGGCTAGTGTGCCCATGCCTAAACTCAGGTCTGGTGCCTATTTGTATGCACTGCATCATCTATAAATGAAAAAACTTAACCACATTTAATCACAATAGTGATAATAACTTTATTTGTATAGCACCTTTGGATAAAAACACAAAAGTGAAGATAAGTGTAGATCTTCAGACATGCTAACGCATGGTCTTTCATTCATTAATACATACACACTCCTATACACATATATTAGAGGGGGGAAAAAAACACAAATAATGGGCAAAAGGTTAAACAAAAGCTAAGATTTAGGAATGGGGGGGGTTGTATTTTTTCTTTTTCTTTTTTTTTACAGTTGTTTAAAAAAACACCCAAGAATAAACAATGCAGATTCCGCCAATCTGATAGGCGGAGGAAGGCGTGATCGCCTCTGCTTTTAAAATAAGAACATGGAACAGTTAGGAGATGCTGATCAGATAATCAAAGAGACCAGCTGCATTTATAAGGTCTCAATAATCTGTTATATTTGCAGGAGCCTGGCCATGTAGGGTTTTATGTTACAAATACAATGAATTGTACTGTGTCCTACTGTATATTCTGCCTGGCACTGGTGGTAGGAGAACGGTGAGCTTCTGAAAATGAGAGTGTGGGCTCAGCAGCATTTCTCTGTTGTCTTCCTGGGCATTTAGCCGCTATATTGCATTAACAGGAGGGATTACTGTTCTTTGGTTTAATGCCATAAACCAAATGGGCACAAGGTGCATAACGGGTTTTTATACACACATTTTACACACCTTTTTTGCTAAGTGTAAAAATCAATTTCTACATCTCTATCCAGGATGTTTAATCGACAGCTGGAAAACAACCCGGAGCAACATGCTGCGGTCCAGCGCATTGTAGCTGGATCATCGAAACCGGCTCCTCATCTTGTGTTTGGGCCTCCTGGAACTGGAAAGACAATCACTGTGGTTGAAGCAATCAATCAGGTATAAAGTCTTAAAATATGTTCTGCACCCTGAAAAACCTTTTCTGTCATCTAGCCTCCTGTCACATGCATTTAAGATCTGTATGAATGAGATCTTCAGAGATTAATCAGATATCTTATTTGTGAGTTGTCAGAAAACTTATTCATTCTTTGTTGGCTGTTACATTGTAACAAATTTAATGTTGTTGGATTTTGTTACAAGACATTTGATATTGTTACTTTGAGTAGAATCTTTGATGTTTTCTTTATTATTCCATCCATCTATTTTCTTGATTCCTGGTCCAGTTAAGGACCACCGGAGGGTTAGAGCCCATCCCAACAGTCAACAGACACATCCTAGACATGTTGCCAGTGCAGGGCTGGCAGATTATTCAGAATCAAGTTAATCTTTTGCTAATCCATAGTTTCAGTTGGTGTTTTATTTTTTTTTTTCTCACTGGTCTAAATTGGGTAAAAGGTTGATGGATTGTTTTTTTTATGGCATTTTTCTACTCTGAGCACTCAAAGTGCTTTATACAACTTGCCTCATGCACCCATTCACACATCTGTGCTAAGTGCTTTTCTGTCTAACATTCACACTCCATGAGCGGTCACGTTCAGTATCTTGCTCTACTTTGGGATGCAGCCAGGGATCGAACCATGAGCCTTCTAGTTAACAGGTGACCTGCTCCACCATACAAATAACATATAAGTAACTTATACAAGTAAGATTTCTCTTTGCCAGACAGATTTTACATAGGAATCAGCATCAGCAGATATCTCGCTGTATATTAGAAATACACTAACAGATTTTTCTTTTTTTAAACCAGCTGCTTATTTGCTCTCAAGTATTATGAGTATTAGTACTTTCAATTTAGAGATTTTACATGTTTGCATGTTCTCTCCATGCTTGCCTGGGTTCTCTCTGGATACTCCAGCTTCCTGCCACTGTCCAAAAACATTTGTGAGTTGGGTTAATTGGTGATTTTTAAATTGCCCACATGGGTGAATATTAGTGTGAACAGTTGTCTATCTCTCTGTGTTTGCCCTGCAAAAGACTGGCAAACTGTACAAGGTGTGAGCTGCTTTTTGTTCTATGACAACTAGGATGGCTTCAGCCCCACGGTGACTCTGAACTGGATAAATGGAGGGATATTTTGGAATTGATTCACTTCAGAAAACACACAAAAAAAAACAGGAAACAGAACTTTAACATAAAGGGCTTGCAAAATTCAACAATTCTGTAATTTGTTATGTTATCTGTGATGTTGTAACTGTTTCTCAGAAATTTGTACTTACTATAGGACTAATGCTGTATGTCCTTGGTGCAGTGTATTTTGAATTCTGTGCACATCTGCCAGGTTAGGTGCCTTTCTGAAATAAGTGACTGCCGCAGCCCGGGTCCTGCTGGGTGTGAAGCAAAGGCCTGTGGCTCCCTATAAACCATGTTATGTCTTTGCACACAAGCCTGTTATTATTAAGTAATGACTTTTATTTTGCTCGTCTTGTCAGGTCAGCAAGGCAGATCCATCAGCCCACATCCTCGCCTGTGCACCTTCAAACAGTGCGTGCGACCTGCTCTGTGAGAGGCTAAAAGTAAACATGGATTCTCATCAGATTTACCGCGTGTACGCCAGCAGCCGAGACCCAAACAGTGTCCCCAAGAGTCTACTTGTGAGCATCAAGTGTTATTTTTACTTTGGCAATCATTATGGGCTACATATGGACTAATTGTGTGTCCATATGTAAACACGACCCATAATGTTTAAGAATTACATGTGAAATAGAATTCCATTGCATTCTCTTGTCTCAGCAAGCCCCATAAATAGGCCCGCATTTTCACTAGATTCCTCATGATCACACTGAGGATTCAGTGATTGTAATCATTATGGGAAAGCTGAACAAAAGTTTATGCTCTCATAATTTTTTGGTTCTTTCAGAAGTACTGTAACTGGGACGAGAGCAAAGACAGCTTTGTGCCTCCAGAGAAAGAGGTTACGATGAAGTACAAAGTCGTAGTTACAACTATGGTCACAGCTGGCAGGTAAGAGCCAGTGGGTGGCATGTAAAGTATCCATTATGATGTGTTTTTAAACACTCTTTGACATTTGGCACATTTTTCATGTTATGAGCCATGTTGCACTTGCACATACTGCTGTGTGTTTGTGTCTTTGTGAGGCTTGTGTCTGGAGGGATCCCAGTTGGCCATTTTTCGCATGTGTTTGTGGATGAGGGAGGCCAAGCTGTAGAGCCAGAGTGTGTCATTGCTATTGCAGGTAAACTATGAATGTCTGAACTACATGTTTTTCATCATGATGTCCTTCACCATGCACACTAAGCAAATATGTAGGAGTGCCTTGATTCATTTGCACGCTAAAATTAGAAACATTCAGATCTGTGAGTGATGCTGAAAAGCTTGTTCATACATTATTACCATATTTCTCCCATTTTAGCATCTCTATTGGCTCTCTGTGAAATTCAAATCTCAAAGACCTCATAGGACCCAAGTATCCTAACACAGCGCTTCACTCTCAGACTGCAAAATGGGATTTTTCCTTCCCACTGTTGCCATGTGCTTGCTCATAGGGGGCCTGTGTGATTGTCACCTCAAGGTGCTTACGATATAAAGTGCCTTGTGGGGACTTTTGTTGAATTGGTGCTACATAAATAAAGTCCTTTGTGAAACCTTCAAGAATCTGAAAAGCTTACACCCAACGTTCTGTTCAAATATGTTTGTTTTTTTTCTCCATTAAATCTGGTATTAATGCAGTACACGGACCTTTCATGCATCTATCATACTCTTCTCTGGTTACAGATCTTTATCCACATTTCAGCTGCTTTGTGCTTGTGCCTTCTCTGAAAGCACACAGCTTTCAGTGTGACATTCATCAGTACAGACAGAATATAATTAGCATTTGTAGAACTTTTGTTTTCTCCAAAGCTAGCTAAAGGCTGTAAAATAAATAAATACAATGTATGGGTTAAGACTTTTACAGCTTGGAAACTCTGCATGGCAAATTTCAAAATATATATGTGACCTTAAGTCAGAGCAGTAGTAAATTAATCTGTTCTTACACATTACACTCCCTCAGTAAATCAGTTCTCGTGATTAAAGGTCATAACTTGCAAGCGCTGAAATTGATGCACCTCGTTAGAGACTCATTGGTTGTTTTATGTTGTTTCACAGGTCTGCTCAATGCAGAGAAAGGTCAGCTGGTGCTGGCAGGAGATCCTAAGCAGCTGGGACCAATCCTTCGTTCTCCTTTTGCAATAGAACATGGACTAGGTAAGTCCAGTGGTCTCATTTTCTTTTCTTTCTGATCAGATGGTGTTAGTTGCATCACTGTATGTCCCTGGCAGTTTTCACTGACAAAAGTTTAGGATCAAATGAATGCTTAGTGTCGCTTCATGAATTAAAATCTGTGTCATGAATGCTCTCTAGGGCTTTCTCTACTGGAGAGGCTGATGAGACATAATCCGTTATATCAGAAAAATACAGATGGGCATTTTGACACTCGCTTTGTCACCAAACTGCTGCGAAACTACAGGTGTGTCTTTCAGCTATTGCTTGTCGAAGGTATTTGTTTACTTGTGCTGCTGTGTTAATCACCAATAATGCTTCATCATTTTTTTTTTTTTCCTGTTCTTCTTTTTCCTTCCCGTTCACTCAGGTCGCACAGTGCCATTCTGAAAATCCCCAGTGAGTTGTTCTATGAGAATGAATTGCAGGTGTTTGCTGACCAATGGGAGCGGGAGACCTATTGCAACTGGGAATACCTTCCGAAGAAGGTGAGACCTCAGGAACATTTATGTATTTTGTTTGTTTTTTCCCCCCTAAGTCATCCGCAAAGCATATGATTAGTTGCAAAAGTGTGTTTGTCAACTCTGATTTAGTCATACATTAATTTAAGAACAGACCAAAATTTTTTTTTAAAAACTGTGACGAACATAAATAAATAAAATAGTTAAGTGCAACTGAGCTTTACAGATGCAATGTTTGCTGTGAAAGTGATGATGGAGAAGTATAGAAAAGGTCAGAAGGAGTTTCACTGTGTCTGTGGATCTAGAGACAGCATGTGATAGGGTGCTAAGAGAGGAACTGTGGTACTGAATGAGGAAGTCAAGAGTGGCAGTGATGTATGTGAGGTTGGTGCGGGACATGTATGAGAATGGCGAAACACTAGTGAAGTGTGTGGGAGTGACAGATGAGTTTAAGGTGGAGGTGGGATTACATCAGGGATTAGCTCTGAGCCTCCGCTGACAATTGAGGTTGGAGAAGAGGACTGTGATGTTCACGGATAACACTGTGATTTGTGAGTAGAGGAAAGGTGGAGGTATGCTCTGGAGAAAAGAAGAATGAAAGTCAGTAGAAGCAAGATAGATGACATGTGTTTGAATGGGAGAGGGCAGAAGTAGTGAAGCTGGGCGAGACGGGTCTCGTCTATGCAAAGCAACAAAAAAGTGCACAAGAGAGGTGAAGAAGAGGGTGCACGCAGGATGGAGTGGGTGGAGACAGGTGGCCAAGATGGAGGTTGCAGGGACATGAGGGACCAGATTAGAAATGAGTATATCAGAGGGATGGGTTTGGTTGAATGTTTTTGGAGACAAAGTTAGCAGGGATTTGGTTTGGAGATGTCCAGAGAAGGAATAGTGGATATATTTTGGATAAAGGATGCTGAAGATGGAAGAAAAAAGACCAAAGAGAAGGTTCATGGCTGAAACAAAGTAGATATTAAACATGAAAACAACTCATGTTGTTTCAACATTTCTTAACACACAGACATTATGGGAGTGCTCACATGTACAATTCATGTGTAGTTTTAATTCACATTTTTTATTTCACTAATGATTCAGTCGCCAAATTGCATTTAAACCATATTTAACAAGAATAACTGACAGCACTAGCCCACTACAGGGTTTTCCAGTGATCTTCCATGGAGTGATGGGCAAAGATGAGAGAGAGGCGAACAGTCCGTCTTTCTTCAACGTGTCTGAGATTGAAGTCCTGATCGACTACCTCACCAAACTGATAGAAACGCAAGGAAAGAAGGGTCTCCCCAAACTGTCTGCAACAGACATCGGAATAATCGCCCCCTACAGAAAACAAGTGAATATGCATGGTGCACATTTTTGTGTTAAATGACTGAGGATAAAAGGAGGTTGTTTGATTCATTCATAACTTCCCATGACTTCTTTTCTTTCTTTCTTTTTTTTACTAACAGGTTGAGAAAATCCAGAAGGCCCTGAGATTTGTCTCAGCGCTGAGTCGCTGGAGTGATCTCAAAGAGCTGAAGGTTAGCAGCTCTGCTGTAAACGATCTGTGTCAGCTAATATGGTTAGATGCCCCCATGCAAACCTAAGATGCTCATTGACAGTGTCTTCTAAATTCTTTTAATAAAATGTAATCAAAAGATTGATCTCTGCTGTTTATTTCTAATCAGAAGTGTAATTTAATTATTGAGGATGCATTTAACAATTATAAGATTAAAGTCTTATCATATGGTAAAGTGCACTTTTTCTACTGGTTTTTTTTCCCCACCTCTGTTTTATAATATCAGGTCGGCTCTGTGGAGGAGTTTCAGGGACAAGAGAGGAAGATCATTATGGTCTCCACCGTCCGTAGCAGCATCAACTATGTCAAGATGGACAGAGACTTCAATATTGGATTCCTGTCAAATGAAAAGGTTTGTCACAGCATTTAAACTTATAAGAAAACCTGCTGCTTCTTTAATGGTTGTCACTGAATAAATTACTAATATATTCTTTTATATATATGTGTATTCACTTGTAGAGGTTCAATGTAGCCTTGACGAGAGCCAGGTCCCTGCTTATAGTGGTGGGAAACCCTGTGATCCTCAACAAGGACCCAACATGGGAGAAGTAAGAGAAGGCAAGATGTTTTAGCAGAGTTGGGAGGCACTGAGTAAACAGTGATTACTGAAAGTGAAACCTCATTGTTAGCAGCTGACAAAACAACCTCAAATTGTTCACTTTGTTGCGATTTTGAAGTTTTTGGGCTGTACAACAGCGTTTTACTCCAGATAAAATTTGCCCAATTATCACAGAATGCACATTCCTTGAGCATTTCTCACTCACGTTTGCTTAATTTTTGCTTTTTTGTTCACAGGTTCATCAGCTACTGTGTGAAGGAGAAGGGCTACACTGGATTTGACTTCAGCGACGCAGAAGGAGAAGATGATATTGTGTCCAGACTGGCGATGCTGAAAATCAACATGGATTCTGAATGTTAGTACAGCTTTAGCCTCAGTAGGACTGCAACAGACAGTAGACTGGACAGTTTTATATCAGAGTATGCTGCATGTGTCTTTTTTTCCCCAGACTTTAGGCTTTATTTGCTGCAGTCAGTAGTTGTAGGTTTAAACCTTAAAATGTAAAAGCATTTGAAACAAAACATTTTCCCAGTGAGTATTCTTTAATAAAAACAAATAAATAAAAATACATCTTTTGCTAAGTTTTTGTCTGTCTTTCTACATTTGTTGTAGGTCCTGTTCCAGAGGAGAGTGCCATTCAGCAGTTTGTGGACCCTGGGTGGAAAAATGAGCATTAACATTTCCTTTAAATTTGGCCATAGCATCTCCAATAGATGGATTTAAAGCCATGTGAATGCATAGCAAGTGTCAGTCTTTTATTTTATTCTCTCTCTTACTGCTTCAGCATATGATTTAAGACCATATCCTTTTTATGAACCTTTTAAAGAGCAGTTTGGATATTTAAGTGCAATAAAGGCTCCTCCGTTTCTAATCACAATGGAAAAATGAAGCGGTGAATTTTGGCTTTTTACAATTATCTCGTCTGTTTATTTAGTCCAGTTAACATAACTAAGGCAATTTTAGCATGTGTACACATGCTAACATTTCCTATGGATGGGAAAAGAATGGAAGATCATTTTATTACACATTGATTTATCACCGTATGTCTTATGACTTATGTCAATTCAAAACGTAAAAAAATAAACTGACTTTTTGATCTGCTGTATATTATATTACACCGTGATGCCCGATCATTTCCTCCAACAGCATCATCCTGTTCAAGAATGGACTGAGGAGACTGGTCTGTCTATTCGCAAAAATAGTTTATTAACAATGTTCATGTTTACTTCAGCTCAAATGTTCACTACAACACTCTGTTTACAAAGCATTATTACAATGAGTTTTTATAGAAATCTGGATCCTTTTAATTATTTCAAATACTTCCAGAGAGAGAAACAAAAGTTGCACAACACTGAGCTGAAGCTGTTCCCAAAGAGGTGTGCAATGTTAGTGCTTCTGTATGTGCGCGCACTGTAAAGACCCATGGATTTCTCATGCATGCATCAATATAGCAAGGACATTTTTTAGCAGGACAATATCGGCATACACGTGAACAGCAGTATAGTACATGCTCTTAGTGATATGTTCAACACTAGCTCCTCCACTGCTCTATGGGAATGCTTTCAATCGTTATGATTCTACTCCCAGCTTTAAGTTATTTAACTCTCTGCCAATCTCCAATTCCCAAGTATTCCTTGTGAGAGCTTGTTAAGACACGCCAACACCATGCCCTCACTATGAAATGTTTTTATCGATAAGAAGTTGTAGAGATATGAATGTTTACCCTTGCCCAAATGGTGTGCTTGTTGTCCATAATAGTGCACAGAGTCTCGAGTTAAAAGTAGCATCAGAACATTAGTACGTTGCTTGTGTGCGTTTGTCGGCTAAAACAATCACAACACCTTATCTGAGCTGTAGCCTCTTTGCTGGCCCACTTATTTAAAGCATAATTTATGTGCTTCACCAGCAGAGGGTTTAAATTTGCATTACACACAGTTTTACAATAATAGATAAAGACTTTGCCAACTGGTAGGTTTGGCGCTTTTACTGGAATTGTAAGAAGGTTGCATGCAACACAGATGATATTGTTTTTGCCACATATTTTAAGAAATCCACCCTTCATGCAACCAGTGGACATGTAAAGTAGATGAATGAGCAACAGAGGTGTGAAAGAGTGTGCCTCAGGACAGTTGGTCGGGGCATTTCAAGAATATCAAGCTATTATCATCAGGTGAAGTTCACCAGAGTATTCTGTGAGGATATGAGCAAATACAGAATACTAGAGGACGATCTGACATTTCCTAGTTAACTGAAATTTAATTACATACTGAGTATTTTTCCAAAGAGTGAAGTGATTTTTTTTTTTTTTTTTTTTTTTAAATTAAAAC